>JAQIYK010000842.1:0-11830 GCA_034700465.1 Rotylenchus robustus | reverse complement strand
TCAACTGTTTTTTGAAGTTGACTTCTATCGAGTTCAACTTTTACTTTTAAACTTATTTTGTTAGCGGCACCACTTTTGTGAAGGGAACTTTAAGTGTTTAAAAATAGATGGTGTTGCCGATGCTGACTCAGACTCGGGCCCAAGGGTTCCCAGTCCCAAATCCACAAAAAGAAAGATTATAAATTTTTTATTAATGATAAGCAGAGAGTTGGTTGACAGTGTGAATATTAATGGATCACCAAGTTGATCTACGAGTATTAAGCAAGACCGGATTACATGGATAGAAGCGAGTAGACGGAAGGATAGATAAATGCAGACGGGATGGACGAGTAAAGACTAAAAGACTGAATGAGTGAAGACTGCCGGCCTGGAGGATAAATCCAGTTTATATAGGCCCAGGGAGAGGCGAGAGTGGGGCGAGAGTGGGGTAGCAATCGATATTAATCGGAGGAGCGGAAGGGGCATGAAATCAATATGGTGATGGGAAGAAAAAGGGTCGCTTTGGCGACATTCGGGGGCCCAAAATTTTCATTCTTCGGTGCTTGGCCTCGGTCCCTGTCCTCCTCCCATGTATGCCGGGTTGTCCACGTCCCATTCTCGTCCTTTTTCGATGACTTCTTTCACTGTTGCGGCGACACGACCGAGCGCAGCCCAGAACATCATGCGTGATTCGGATGACTCTTCCGCGGCTGTCCACGGGCATAGTTGAATGCAATTTTGAACTTCACGCCGAACGCTGACCAGCGCCGTAACTTCACGCCAATGGATACCTCGACGTCCGTGTCCAAATGCTTCGCTTTGGCGTCCAAAATCAACTCGCGTCTCGACTTTTTTCGGCAGTACAACTTCTTCAGCTCTCACATTTTTCAATGCGATTGGTTGGTTGACGATGGAACGGATCTTTTTTGGCGTTGGTGAGATGACCAAGTCTTCAGCAAGATCCACCACGTCGGATCTCACTCTTTTCAACATTTGGTTACCTTTTTCGGCTCTCTCTTCTTCACGGGTGTTCAACTTCTTACCGCCACGGGCTCCCAACGGGAAATCAACAGCGCACTGTTCCATACCGAGCCCAGAACGTACTACCTCAAATTGTGGGACGGGTAGGGCCCCGTAAAAATCTCGTTGGTAGGGGGTTAGACCGTCCGGCATACCGCCCCGTGGGTTCGTTTTATCCACTTCTACATTGAATTTTGTTGTGTTTTTTGACACATTTCCTAGCACTCTTTTGCTCACCTCCTTTTCTTGGTGTTTGACATCTTTCACAAACAACTCTGATTTTGTTGCTGCCATCTTTCCCGACTGGCTTACTACTTTTTCAACTTCTTTCTGTTGTAACTTTGCTACTGTTTCAGATAATCCCATTAAAATCGCCATCATCTTCTCGTCGTGTTCTCTACGTTCTTTGCGCTTTTTCGACTTCTTACTCTTCTCCCGATCTTCCGCGCGGGTTGAAGCTTCAATAGCCGCATTGGCAAATTGGTGCTGCGCAGGAGTACGGTGGTACGAAGTTGGATTGGTGCTTGGGCCCCCTACCTCCACCATTTCGAGAGCTTCGCTATCTATAAAATGTTCAACGAGATGACGAGATGGGCACTTGCTGTTACTATTTATGTGCGAGTTATATATTGCCGGTGGTTTTCCCATCCTACGACACGTACTACAACTTCGATTCGACTTTTTCCCAAGGAGTGTTAGATCAGATTTGTCTTTCACAATACCTTTTATCGCTTCATCCGACTCACCCAGAGAGACTTGATCTTCCTGAACTGTATGTTCCTGTTCGCCGGGGTACTCTTCCCATTCTTCTTCTTCTTCTTCATCCACTTCGTCTTCGTTTTCGGACATTTCTGGGGGTTTTATGTCTTTTTTCGGGGCCGGTGGGTGCTTCATTTCTCTCCTTACAAATTGATCGGAATTTTTGTGGATCGGTGGGGGGAGGAAAAAATGAATGAATTGACACTGATCGGCCGCGCTTATATAAAAAATGTGCTCATCACCTCCATACGAACCCCTACAACAG
This sequence comes from Rotylenchus robustus, assembly GCA_034700465.1. Taxonomy (NCBI): domain Eukaryota; kingdom Metazoa; phylum Nematoda; class Chromadorea; order Rhabditida; family Hoplolaimidae; genus Rotylenchus; species Rotylenchus robustus. Next base: position 9,807 of record JAQIYK010000842.1, on the reverse strand, counting down.
TATGATTCATTCGACGGGGGGAGGAAGCTCTCCTCTTCTTTCCAACGAAATGAGGTAACCGCTACAAAATTCATCGAACATAATGATGATGAACTGCTATGGGATCGATGGTGAGAATAACAGGGGGAGGAGCCAACGAACGCGAATAACAAAAGAACGGCAAGTGGTTTTATACCTCGCAGATCGAGGAAATCACTTAATTTCAAATCGGTCTGAGTACTTTGCGTGCGAGTAGTAACAAGGTTCGGGTTAACTTTTTTGAATTGTTTTTGGTGCAATTCAAAAATGGTTTTGTCGAGTTTTGAGCTCGGGGGCAGTATTTTTGCTGCCACTTGTCTCGTTTTAACCGGGATACAACTCGTACTTGGAATACTGTTAATAACCGGCACTTTTTTGGTTTTTGATCTACGATTTTTAATAGGCGGTGGGTCCGCCAAAAATTTAGCAGTATTCTCTTTACGTGCCAACTGTAGGGCCCAGAACACATGGACTGGTTCCCTAAACTTTAACTTTGTGCGTTCTATAACTCGGTATGTTTCCGTGGCTGGGTAGGTACTGTAATCAAAGTTAACTAGGTACGGCAAATTTGGGTATTTTAACGGCTTTCCTTTCAACTTTTCTTTTTCGGCAATGGGCATATTGTAAGAAGAGAGAATATGTTGGTTAGTACTCTCTTCTGAAAATCCGTAAAAATACATTTCTTGCTCAACATCGTCGTCCGGACCAAGGGATATGACTTTGGGACGGAATTGTTGGAATATTTCGGACAGTATGCTAACTAAGTGTTTCCATGTTCCCCTCAAACTGTAAAATATGATGGACAGATCTTCAGAGGTGAGGGTAATTTTCATGTTTTTGAGCATCAACAGCAAAAAATCGTATAATTCAACTACGGTATCCTCTTTCGAGCTGGAGACTAGGGGTATAGCTACCACAGGAGAATCTTGACTGGTACTGCCAGGGCTAACTTCGAAACTCACAATAGCAGTTTCTATATCTTCACTTCTTAAGAACCGTACTATAACATCTTCCATAGCTAATATCCCGCCGTGTTGTTCTTCTATAACGGGGAGATAAGGACGATCTAAGGGTTCTCCTTTCTGTGAGCAATCACTAGCTAGGGATGTATTCCCATATACTACATGACGCATGGCGGATTTGTCCGAAATTTGTGCTAGCGTTATTTCTCGTTTTGCTCTACCTGTTACCAATTCGACACGCACCACTTCTCTCAACATATTAAAATTTGATATCACTGATTGCCACTTTCCCGATAAAAACACGGATTCAAGGTTGGGATACGGTAATGTTTGGGTCATCTTTTCTAGCAACGCAATCAATGTTATCTCATTTTCTGCGACTTCTTCCTTCACTGGTTGAGACTTTTCTGGACGTTTAGGTTTCGACATCGTCTTACACCAAATGAATGGGCAAAAAATGAATGGGGCTTGGGTTTTCCACTCTTTTATACCCTGCCAACGCTCACCACACGCTAGCGGGCGGTCAGATAGCCACGCCCATGGCGCACACATATCGCGCGCGTGCGACCCTCGGGGGCCAACGATCAAAATGACCACTACAACGGACATAACAAGCCTGGTCACTATTTTGTAGCCCAAGAAAAAGGGGCTAAATTTCCACATCATGTATAATGCTAGTACTCCAACCACAACAAGTGAAGTTAGGGCTGCAAAGTACTGCCAATTTAGGAAAAATCCTAATACACTTCTAGGATCGAACTTGAAATCGAATAAATTTTCTAGCCACGACTGGTTTTTCTCGGAGTTAGAATTCTGGATACTTTGAGATGGCACTATTTTGAATTTGGATTTAACATCGGAGTGAATAAAGTTTAATTTCCCTTCGAGTTTTGTTTGGGTTTGTCCGCCGGGACACTCTACATCACACACTTCGCTAATTTCGGATTGGTCGAAGTGTAGCGAGGTAAGTTGATGAGTTCCTTTTTCGGTGCATGTACCGGTGAATACAATACCGCTCGGGCAAAGAATTTCAGCCAGTACATGACCTTCGTCGGTGGTGCATGTAAAGTTAATTTGGGCTCCACGCATGCATCTGTAACATCCGACAAACTCATTTACTTTGACATAACACTTGCTTAAGTCGGAGATAACTGCCATTTTCATATTTTTCATTCGCACAACTGCTTGGATTGGAGCATAAGCAGTTTCGGACCATACTTTTCGGCCATCATTTTTCAAGTTTAGTTGGGAACTGCTTAGGGGCAATCTATTTTCGTCGTTATTGAAATAATCCTCTAACTGGCTGTCTCTACATCTGCAATTAACTATCTCTTTATCATGATCTGGATTACATTCTTCACATGATTGAGTGTCTAAACTGCAATGAAATTCTTCTGCTGCTTTTTCTGTTTCACATTTTAAATCCGATTCTACAGAATCCACTAAAGCCATATTTTCTCCATCGGTTAGGAATTTTTTATGGAGGATTGAGGATTGTGGAACGGCCATGGGAAGGGCCGTAATTGAAACATTTTCCCAGTGGAAGGTCATTCCCGGGCGTAAATTTGCAGTTATTTCGGTCATGGCACTAGATGCATTCCCACTTATTTCGACTTTCAGCGAAGTCTCAATTTCATACTCCCATTCTAAACAACTGAACAACTCAAATGTTTCTTTGGTTAAGGACTTAGCCAGGTTTCTGTAAAACAAGCATCCTGCGGTTACTGTACCGCAGCCACACCATACAAAACTGCATGTACCCATACAGTGATTGTGTCCGGGGGAGTTAGCCCATTGTTCTAACTCGGTTATGTTGTCATCGGGTCTAACTTTGTCGCATGCATCACCTACACATGATCCTCTAGCAGGACATCTTTTCACTGTCTCGGTTACGATTTCATAAGATCTCAACCACTTTTCAGTTTTAGGGATACATTTTAGCGTAAGGGTTCTCATGGTGAATTCTAACTTTCCCAACACTTCTTTGTGATCGTTTTTGATCAAAAGCTCAACACTTTCATCGGAGGGGAGTAGGGTTATGGTGTTGGTGGACGTGATTAAGCACATAATTTGATTGTGAGATCGAACACATTCTTCCGAGTCGGCAATAATAGATACGACTTCACTTTCGGAACTTGCTCTTTGAATACTTGCCCACATAATAACACTAGCAACTACTTTCCAAAGATGGGAAGTTGATCTCGAACGAGAATGATTACGTTTTCGTCTATTCTCAGTTCCTAATAATTCCATTTCGTCTTCATGATGGCGAGAGTTTTTTCGTCGGTCGGTACAACACTCAATTACTTTTTGCGATAAATATTTTATACTTTTTGCACATTCTTTAACCCAATAAAAGAAACAACTGACAATGCTCAGTAACATAATTACTCCGAGACCATACAAAAGTATAGTCAAAGTCGGAGTACAATCGGGATTAGCGATACGTTCTGTGCAAAAATAACACTCAATGATCTCGCAAATACTAGTCGGTTCGCATATAACTTGAGTGTTTAACAAAACGGACGTTTTTGTCCAAAACGAGACTTCACAGCTGTAATGTTGCAGTAACACGGATTTTTCCATATTGAATTCGAATTGAGGAATGCGTTGATGAGTTGTACATACTCCACCACCACAACAGATTTCCAACTTATTTACTCGGTCTGATGAACTAATTCGTATTCCTTTCTTAATACACTCGACTTCGCATTCTGAACAGTTTGATTTTGAGCTGAATGCAAAGGGTAAGAATAAAAAAAGGCATAGTATGATCGGCGTAATAGAGATGCCTAATTCTTTGGCTCTTTTCCTAGTTAGCATACTAGGATAATCAATTTCTCTTCGGCTTGACTTGCTTTCAGATTTATCGACTACTTGTGCCCTTTCAGGTTCAACAACCGTATTACTTCCGTTCGGATTTTCGGCCGAACCGTCACTTTCGTTAACTTCTAACGGATATAAGCGATTTATTGGTCGCGACAATAATTTTCCATTAGGAAACTTAACTTTCACATTTTTTATCGGAATATTTTTCTCCGCGCCAATGAGTTCTACAATTTTACCTAGTTGCCATAGGTTACGTGGCTTAAACTGATCTTCAATGATCACAATTTCGTTCATTCTTGGAACTCTTTTTGTCACTAAATGCGGACTTTGATGGAACCACTGACTTCTCTCCCTCAACAAAATTAGATAATCTTTTCTCCACTTCGACCAGAATTCATCTAGCGCATGTGAAGTAGCGTACCATGAATTGGTTAATTTTTCGACCGGACTTTTAGGGTAATTTACGAATGTTCCATCACATATCATATCCAAATTCGATTTTGGTTGAATAAAATCGATAGGGCGTAAAGGGAAATAACTTTCGGAGCCTAAACCTTCAGAATTTTCATTGACTGAAGTTATGGGTCTCTGATTCAGCACACTCTCTACTTCAGCGACAAATGTACTGAGTTCATCATAAGTTAACAACTTTTTTCCCAACGTTCTTTTAAACGCATTCTTAACTAAACCAACGATCCTTTCATACACTCCACCTTGCCAGGGAGAGAGTTGGTTTACAAATTTCCATATTATTTTCTGAGACGGTATTCTAAGGCTTTCTTCCACAACTTTTGCGGCTAACACAAATTGTGTTCCGTTGTCAGATAATACTCTTTTCGGGCATCCTCTGCGAGCAGCAAATCTTCTGAAAATTTGCAGAAATCCTTTTCCGCTCAAATCTTTTACGGGTTCTAGATAAACTGCTCTTGTGCATAAACAAGTTATCAGCACTATATAAAATTTCTTGGTCAACTCTTCCTCTTTATAAAGCGAAGGACCTATATAGTCAATACCAACACTTTCAAAGGGAGATGTTCTCTTGACTCGATCTTTAGGAAGGTTTGGCATAGGTGGCAACGTAAAGGGATAAGCTCGCATTCTTTTACAATGCTGGCAACTTTTTACCACCTTTTTAACTACTCGTCTGGCCTGTGGCGTCCAGAAATAACTTAGAAAACTGGATAAAGTGGCTTCGACGCCCGAATGAAAATTTCTGCGATGAAAATCATCAATCACGAGTTTGAGTATACTACAATTCTTTGGCAAAATAATTGGACTTTCTAGCTCGGGATTAGCATCGCTTCGGCAAATCCGAGTTCTCAATCTTAACAGATTATCATCCACATCTTGGGTCATTTCTAAAGATTTTAGCTCTTCTTTGTGTTCCATTTGAACTAAGCGGAATAGTATAGTTTCTGCTAAACTTATACTATTTTCAGTCTGATTAATTTCCACATTAATTAGAGCAATTTCTCTTCTCTTTTTTATTCCTTCGGACGAATGTTTGTCAAAGTAAATTTTAAACTTAACTTTGAGAAATTTTAAGCATACCGCTACGCATTTTATTAGACGTCTCCAACTTGAAAATTCGTTTACTTTTAACAACGAAATCGTTGGATTTTGATCTATTTTCCAATTTGTAACACCCATTCCTGTAGTGATTCGATGGATTACATCTTCTTCACTTTCTGGAGGGATCAATTTCACTTCTAATTCTTGTGTCCACTCATTTTCCGATAGACTGAGCCATTTAGGACCTTTCCACCACAACTCTTCTGATCTTAGTTCATCTGGGTCTAGTCCCCTAGTGGAACAATCAGCAGGATTATTTTCTGTCTCTACGTATCGAAACACCGCGTCGTGATGAGTTCTTATTTCGTGCAATCTATTTGCTACAAATTTGGCTTTTATTTCTTCCGGATCATTCTTCAACCAAGATAGGACTGCCTTAGAATCCGACCATACATATTTTTTCTCTATTTTCATACGCATTGCAGATTCAACGAAATTTTTTGCTCTTACACCTATAAGAAGTGCTAATAATTCCATGCGTGGAATGGTGATCTTTGTGCTTTGAGGTTTCATACGATTTTTAGAGAACAATAAAGCAACTTTTACTTCTCTTCCACTTTGAACTCTCAAATAAACTGCCGTTGCATATATATCCTTGGAGGCATCTACGAAAACATGCAACTGACATGGATCTGTGTCACCATTCATTACTCTTCGCGGAATTTTAATCCTTTGCCCTTTCCAACTTTCCATTAGATTTTGCCAATTCATTTTTTCGACTTCAGGAACTGGAGTATCCCACATTTGGTTTAATTTCCACAAACTTTGAAAGTATAATTTCTGTTTAACTACACAAGGGCTCACGAGTCCTAGCGGATCGAACAACGAAGCCATTTCTTTCAGAACAGTACGTCTGGTGATCATTTCATATGCATCGTGAGGAGGAAATTGTATTTCTAATAAATCTTCCTTTAAACACCATGGCACTCCTAACACTTTCGGTCTGGTGGTCAGCAATCTATCTTCTTTAGGAATTTGCTCCAACGTCTCCAAATCATTGGTTATATACTCACGCAAATTCATTTTTGCTTCAGAAAATATGCCTTTTGATTCTTTATACTTTTCTAGAATCTCTTCACTCGAATTACAACTCATAATCACGTTATCCATATAAGTGTTGTTCATCAACTCTTCGGCAATTCTCCTATCTGTATATTTACTTAAATGATGTTGAATCGTCTCCGATAAAAGGGACGGCGAACATATAACTCCAAAGGCAACTCTTTGGAATCTATATATGACTAAGTTGTCTTTCGTCAAGGGTTTTTGTATATCTCTAACCCATAAAAACTTTACAACTTCTCTATCTGGCTCTTCCAACTCTAACATCAAGAAGGCTGATTCGATATCCGCCAGCAACGGAAATTTCGGCATACGGAATCTCAACAATTGCCCGGCTAAATCTGGCAATAAAACTCGACCGCGGTACAGGCATTCATTCAAACTTCGTCCATTTCGCGTCTTCGCTGATGCGTTAAACACTTCTCTAACCTTATGTGTTACTACCGGGTGATGGGGCAAGAAGTGCTCAAGAGTTCCTTCTCTTTTCTGAGCTTCTTCTATTATACTTTTATCAAATTGTCCCTTAATTTTTTCATCGATCTGCTGTAGCAGATCTGAACCACCTGATTGATTTTGTAATCTTTTCAAGAGGGATTCTAAACACTTGTATGCCAAATTATAATTGGACGGCAAATTAGGCGATTCCTCTTTCCATAACCACTTCATTCTATATCTCCCATCAACTTGTCGGATGGATTTTTGAAATAACTTATGTGCCGTTTCATCTTCATTCTCATCCGGCTCATCATTTATACCGACTGATTGTAAATCCCACCAAGTCTTTACCACATTATCAGTCGGTAATTTCGACTCTTCGGGACAATGTACTATCATATTCGATTGACTTTTCCATGTCGGTTGAATTTTATCTAACTGGTTTCTACCGCAAACAACCGGACCAACTGTTGTCTCGATTATGTAAAAATCTGGAGCCAACATAAACAAAGAATCTCCAAAACTCAGCTATACCGATTAAGATATCCGGCTCTTGATCAATAAATTTCAGATTTCTTTTCACTTCTTCAAAAGAAGGTCTGTTAGGCACATTTACTACTTGCGCAGCTTTAAAACCTTTCGTAAACTTCTCGGAACTGAACAAAATTAACTGTTCGCTCTGCTGGTTGCGAGTTTCCATTTCTATTACATATTGCCCTGAGCGAAAACTGATAGGGGCCTGAGATTGGAAGGCGCTTACTTCCAAAATACCTTCACCAACTTTAGGTGGGTTTAGCTTGCTTACTAGCGATTTCTGAATGTACGAGCTTTGACTTCCGGTATCAAAGAATACTAATGCTTCAATCTTTTTTCCCGGATTACGAGGAGAAAAGACTGGCACCTTTTGGGCCATAAGGATAGTATCACTGGGAGATGGTCCTTTTAACTCTTGAAAATTCAAATTGTTTGAAGTTTGTTGCACCTCACATTTTTCTTCTTCCTTTTCTACTTTATCCGATGTTTCAACTTGCAAGTTCAAGTGAACATTTGAAGGTTTGTTTGATGTCTTATTAACTTGTGGTCCTTTACGACTCCAACTTAATTCTTTCCTTGGACGGCTTGATAATTGTTGCTCAGATCGAGGTTGATACACTATTGAACTACCAGAATTAACTTGTCTTTCGGTTTGGTTGTTACTTAATCGTCTACAAATAACAGTATTATGCCTTCCATTGCAAACTTGGCAATGCTTATTAGCTTGACAACTAGGAGATTTGTGTCCTTGACGCAAGCAAAGAAAACATCTCTTTTGTTGAGCTAATCGCGTCATGCGATCCTCCGGGCTTACGACTTTTTGACATTTTTGTGCCCAATGTTTGCCTTCACAAAACAAACATGTTGGGTCTTTTTTCTGGTTGTTATCCTTTTCTGCATTCATTACAGGAAACGATCGCGTGAAATTTCCAGATCTCTTACTCTCTTGTTTTTTTTCTGGTTTTTTTCTGACTTTGTTCTTCAACTCGATCGTCTTGGAAATGTTTTATACTTTGAAATACGCTGTCGCGTATTTTTACTATCTTTGACAGGGCTTTACGGAGATCTTTTGTTTTCCATTTAACTCCGTCTTCTTCCTCTGATTTTGCTAACTCCAATCTCACGTTTTTGGGCATTTTTGATTTTATCACTGATGTCCACACGAAATTGTCATCAATTTCTTGGTCTAATGCTGTCAGCTGTCTACAAATTTTTTCAATGGTGTCCACTGTTTTCTTAAGTGAAAATCCAGCATCTTTCGCCGGGGGGAGTTGTAACAATTCTGCTTGCAACGCCTCAACTAGAACATCTTTGTCTCCAAATCTTTCTTTCAGAATGTCTATTGCAATCTGATAATTTTCGTTTGTCAACTTTATATCTGATACTGCGTCTTTTGCTTCGCCGTGTAAACACATTAGTAAAAACTTCATCTTGTCGATCGGTTTATACTTTCTGCTGTGCACAGAGGATTCAAAGCTTTGCCAGAAGGTCGGCCACTCATGAGGATCTCCTTTGTACTCTGGCAATCTCAACTTTGGCATCATAACTGAGATTTCCTCATCGTTTCTATTATTTCTGTTTCTCGGATTTTCTGACTGTTGTGAGTCTTCACTTCTATTATCTTCTTCATCTACTTGGAGAACCATGTCTGCTGAATCTAGACACTCTTTGGCTAGTTCTATCCACTCGTAAAAGTGCTTTTCTGCTACTTTGAATTCATTATACTTCCTTTCCTCTTCTTCTTGTCTATCTCCGTCTAAATTTTGTATATATTTCATCCATTTTTCATTCTTTAGTTCCAACTCTGCTACTATTCTTCTAAAACTTTTCTCCTTAGTTCGTAGGTCGGTTTTATCCTGCTCTGTCAACTCGTCCTTGTTCAACCTCGCCTTTGCAAACTCTATTAACTCTCTACATCTTTTCAATGATGGTCCTATTGAGCTTCTGATTGGACCTGACATCTCGATTTTTAACCAAGTTCAACTTCTGCAAGTTCAAGTTCTTGGTTGATTTTAACTTAAAGTTGACTTTATTCTAAGTTCAACTTTAATCACGATAACTTTTGCAATAAGTTGACTTTCTAAGTTCAACTTAGCTTTTACTTCTATGAAAGTTGACTTTCCAAGCTCAACTTTGACTTTAATGCTTTGAATAAGTTGACTTTCAAGTTCAACTACTTCTGTGACTGTGCTTAAGTTGACTTCCAAGTTCAACTACTTTTAGGATTTTAAGTTGGCTTTTTAAGTTCAACTTTGTTTTGGAGTTGATTTCTATTGAGTTCAACTTTGACTTGATTAACTTCAGTTGACTTTCCAAGCTCAACTGTTTTTTGAAGTTGACTTCTATCGAGTTCAACTTTTACTTTTAAACTTATTTTGTTAGCGGCACCACTTTT
>JAQIYK010000841.1:0-11841 GCA_034700465.1 Rotylenchus robustus | reverse complement strand
TTGTTTACTTTTAATAATTTATTTAAAAATAAATTTAAATTTTGTTTTATCCTTAAGGCAAATAGACAATTATCCCTACGATTGGAACTTTGAGTCGCGCGGTACCGCAACTGGCCAATTCTACTTTGCCAGGTTTATACTATTGCGACACATAAATTTAAATAATTAAATTCTTTTTTACATTTTAACAAAAAATAAAAATACAAATTGTTTTTTTCTCAAAATAAAATTCAGTTAATGTGCTATAATTATTATTTCAAAATGAATTAAAAAAATTCGTTTAAATTTGTTAAATTGAAATTTTTGAAGTTTAGTTTTGAAATTTTGAAATTTAACAAATTAAATATATTTAGTAATTTTAATTAATTTAGACGCATGAAGTTCAACCCGTATCAGGTGCGATATATTTTGTATTTTTAAATTTTTATATATTTCTATTTTTATATATTTTATCATATTCTATATTTTCCAGTATGGTTGGCACCGCTTCTACGATCCCTATCGGCGCTACTACGACTCCTACTGGGACTCGTATATCAAGCTGTACGATTTTCGACCAAAACTAATCGATGGAATATACTGATCCTGAAAATGTAGAAATGTAGAAATAATCGACATCGAAATGTGGAAAACAATAAATTTAACTGCCGATAACAATAATAAGTTAGTATAGAATTTATATAACATTTTATTATGAAATATTCTAATTCATATTATATACACATAAAACTAGTGCTTCACTATATAGAATTCGGGATTGCCCCAAGTCTATTAATAAAAATTGCATGTAATATTAACATTTTTATATTCAAAAATTAATCATTTTTTTGAAAAGGTTAAATTTTTTGGAGGCTTTTCAGTAGTGGGCGCCACTGGGGCCTCTTCCAACTTTTTTTTATCGGCGCCACTGGGCTTCTTACTAATTTTAATAAAATTTTATCTTTTTTAAATTTTTCTAAAATATTTAAAATTAAAATCCTAAGAGGCGAGGCGGTGCCGATAAGCACCGACGGGAAAATTTTGAAAAATCGGGCTAATTTACATTAAGGAAAGTGGCCTTTTTTGTCTAAATTTCTCGATTATTTAAAAATTTTTTTACTTAAAGTCCTTTTTTTCTTCTTTAGCTTGTAATAAATTAATGTTTTTAGTTTTCAAAAATTATTATTTTTTGTTTGCCAATTTTTGCTCTTTCCATGGCAAAAATATTAATTTTTTAATTTTTTTTTTGGAATTTTTTTATAAATTAATCTATGAATAAAATTGCTTTAAAATGTCAAAAAATACTCTAAAATAATCATAAAAATTTTAAAAATAAAATTTGAAATAAAAACCAAAATTTTGGCTATCCTACCTGGAGGTCACCCACTGCATGGGTACCTGACCTCGAACATTTTTAAACCTTTTAAAACGGTTCAAAAAGGTGTGTATTAGCTCCCAAAATGGTAGAAAAATGCATAAAATTGTATTAGAAAAAAATGGGAATTTTTTTTTGGCTTTTTTGGCCTTTTTTTGCTTTTTTTTACCCCGAAAAACGACTCGGGCCCCGATCCCCCCCCCCCGTCCCAGCGAAAAAGAATTCCCCGTCCCCTTTCCCCGTTATTTTTGGAGGCCGGGGCCCCGCCCCGAAAAACGAATTTTCCGGGGGGGGGGGTCCAACTCTATTTAGGACATATATTTCAAATGTCAGTTTTAAAAATTGAATCGTAAACCGTTAATTTTAGCGTGCTTAATTTTTAATTATTCCACAAATATTTTGGATTTTCCCATTATGTATTTTTAGGAAATAAACTCATTTTTATTTTAAATTTTGCGTTCCAAAATTTTTTGAAATTAAAAAATGTATTTACAATTAGATTTTATTTATTTTCTTACTTGTTTTCGCACAGCGGATGCAGAAGACGTACGATGCGCGGGTGCTGCAACTGCTGCAGTTGCGTGTGGTCATATCGGAAAAACAATCGATAATCAACCAACCAATCAATCAATAAATCAATCGATCAATAAACAAAAAATAATAATTTCCAAACAAACAACCAAACCCCAAATCTTGCCTTTTTAGGCAAAAATTGGAGAATGTATAAAATATTTATTAAAAATAAATAATATTAATATAATAAATTGATGTTATTATAAGTTGTACCGGAGCAGGTCGACCATGGACAGGCGGTTCATTCTGCCCACCCGCACCGGTCCCTTCACATTTGCCTTCTTGTCAAATAGCACCACGGATGCCTCCTGCAATTGAATTGAAGAAAAAGGCACTGATTGTATTTGCAAATCGACCACAAAATTACTTTTTTTAAACGTTATTTTGGCTTAAAATTTAAATTGAAAGGTTTTCTTTATAAATTTAAAATTTAAATAAAAATAAATAATTTTCCTCAATTTTAAAAATCGAAAAATACACTTTTTGTGTACATTTTCTAACTTTGTCTTCTAATCACATTCCATTGGATTTCGACCCATTCCATCAGATGTCAATAATGAAACCCATCCGGGCCAATTTTCATTTCATTTTGAAAATTTATTTATTTTTTGATGATTAAACAAAGATTGGATTGGTTTGGATTGGATTTTAACTTTTTATTGATTGAATTTGCAAAGTGTTCACCCTTTCTTGGTTCTGTGCCACGCTGGCCTGCGCCGTGAAGTGGTGCCAATGGCCTGCCAGCAAAGGGCCGGCGGGCAGCAGCGAGTGAAAATGCGCGTCCAGCGGAGTGCCGCCAGCCGGCGGGCACAGCATCGGGGGACGCTGGGCGGAGGCCTAAATAATTAAAGAATAATTTTAAAAATAAAATTTTAAATAATTAAAAATAAATAGTGAAAATATAATAAGGCCAAATAATTTGAAAAGGATATTAAAAAATATTTGTTACTCAACAAAGAAAGAGATCATGGACCCAAAATCAAATTTGTTAATTTTAAGAAAAAAATTAATACAAATTATTTTTTCCAATTTTTTGGATATTTTCCACTCAGAAAATATAATTGTTTTTCGGCTTATTTTAATCAATTAATTATTTTTAAAATACTGTCGACGTCCCGGCACTGCTGCCGATGGCTGCCGCGGAAGAAGAGGATGATGTAGAGCCGCTTCGGCCGGAAAGCGGCGGTTGGGGATGGCTTAGGGACTGGTGCCGTTGGGTGGCGTGCGATGGCGGCGCATTGCGTGTTGCGTGCTGCGCGCTCCTGTACAGAGAACAGAGGAAATAGCATGTGAATGAAAGAGGGTGCGAGGGAGACATACAGAGAACAGAGGAAATAGCATGTGAATGAAAGAGGGTGCGAGGGAGACAGAGAGTGGAGAGAGAGAGTGTGGGTGCCGAGGGCAGGGCTGATTGATGCTGGTATTTACAATGCTAACTATCTGCAGATAAATCGCTATCTGCAGATAAATCCGTATTAACATTGCTATCGATAAAAATCCGTATTTACAACCAACTATCCTCATCGTGATGAGGCTAGCGATTTTAAGCTGCAGCTACCCCATCCGCTACCCTATCCTTAGCATTGTAAATACCAGCAGGAATACAAAACATAGAAAACGAAAAGAACATGGAATAGGAAGAGAAAAATATCCGCAGCTAGGTGTCTACGGATAAAAAAATCTTCAGTTTGTAAATACGGATTTTAGCTGCAGCTTTTTTTATCTGCAGCTACCCTAGCTGCAGCTAAAACCGGCGCAAAAATAATACAAAAATATAGCTAGCTGCGGATTTCTATCCCTAGCATTGTAAATACAGGCATCAATGTTTCTCTACCTTGTCTGTACGCCCGCCCCTTCCCACAATGTTCATCCGCTTGTTTGGACAAATCAGTTCGGTTCCCTCCCGACGAATGGAGCAATAAAGCAAGATCAAAGAGCTTGGATTGGATTTGTGTGGTGTCTAAGGGTGGACTGATCACCCGTCCCTTGGGACTCCTTTAGGATTTGGGTTGCCCTCCCCGGATTAGGTTTCCCGGAATGAGCCAAGAGTCCCTCCCAAGCCCAAGCCAAAGCCAGTACACCCTGCGTACGAGTGGCTTATTATAGTTATGGCAGGAACGAACATACCCCGGCAAATGGTCTTAAGGCTTTGCTTTGGCTTCATGGTCTCGGGGGTGAGACCATGAAATCAAGGCAATTTTTAACCAATTCTTTGTGTCAAAAATTTAGACATTAAAACGCGACATTAATACAGTTCTAAACCTTAAAAATTTCTTAATATTTTTTAAACCGAAATCATCAAATTAAAAAGTTAGAATGTCTATTTTGGGTGCTCAAAAAAGCAAAAAAGCCTTGAGACCATTTACCGGGGTATAGGCAGGAAAAATGCAATGGTACTTCTAAAAATGAAAATAAGAATAAAAAATAAAAATTGAAGTCAATTTTATGTATGCTATTTTATTTTCAGCAAATTTAAAAATATTAAATTCCTAAAAGCAATATGAACCGGCTTAAATTGTTGCTAAGAGTGTCGCGCCAGTTTCCTTCCTCCTCATTGGCGACTTTAACATCCTCTTCCGCCGCTGCTGCTTCTTCAAACTCGCCACCACCGCCTTTGAACATCACACAGAGGGCGGCGGACCAGGTTTTGGGTTTTTAAAAGATAGTATAAATCTAGAAGTGTCTAAATTTTGACCTGAAATTTGATATTTTCGCGTTATCCCATTTTTAATGTAAACAAAAAGGGACAAATAAAATTTAAAGATCGTGAATCTACGATGATAGTGACCCTTAAGTTAGTTTTGGTCTTTTCGTTTTAATTAATTTAGTTCTACTCTATTTTTAGTTGAGACGCATTGCCGGTCCTGACGAGCACCTGCGCATTTGTGTAGATTCTGGCGGATGTTCCGGCTTTGAGTACAAACTGATGTTGGACAAGCAGTTGGATGAAAAAGAGGACGAAGTGATCAAGGTGGCAGAAGGAGCCACCGTGGTGGTCGACAAGGCACAATTTTTAATACCCTTATTCTTAAACCTTATTTTAACTAAAATTTCCAAAATTGATATTAGTTTTAGTGGCGTTGAATTTTTGTCTTAATAATAGAATTTTTGCTCCATCCAATATCAAATCATCATAGTTAATTTGGTTGGTAAATGAGAAAAGACATAATAGAATTTTTGCTTCAATATCAAATCATAGTTAATTTGGTTGGAAAGACAATAAAAGTAAATAGAAAATGAGAAAAAATCCAAACGAAACGTAACAAAGCAATGGTTTTAATTCAAAAAATAAAACTCCATTATTCAACTATTGTAGATGTCTTTGGAGTTTCTGCGTGGTGCAAAAGTCGATTATGCGGAAGACTTGATGAGATCTGCATTCAGGATATTGGTAATTTAAACAATTTTATAAAATTTAATTATTTTGCTAGTGGGAATCTGGAAAGTATTACATTTTAATGTAAATTTTTCACATAATACTTATCTCCGAGAATTTTTAAACAAAATTTTGCCTTCAATTCTTATAAAAAATATGAACAAAAATTTAAATGTTTTGAGGACAACCCTATGGCTACTCAGGGCTGCTCATGTGGTGCCAGTTTTGCTGCAAAACAGGAGGCCGTTTAGAAGATACAAATTCACTATTTTATACTTTTATACAAAACTCAATTTTTGTTAATTTTAATTTGATTAAATGTGTTTTTTCTGTGAAAATGATCTTCACCACCATTCCGGTGCTTAAGTATGTAATATCAATACCAAAGAGTTGAATTGGGATTTTTACTGCGTACTCGTACTCTCTCTTCTCTTTCTTTATCGAGTAATATCTCCTTTCTTTGCCTTTACTGCTCTCAAATTGTACTTATATATTTTGCTTGTAAAGTTTTCGCTTCTTTGATAAATTTAAAAATTATACATACTTAAATCTCCATTTCATACGCTGAAACCGTTTATCTTACCGTCTTTATCACACACCACACCTGCTTCTGTTTACGTTCTTTTTAAAATTTTCCCTTCGTTTTTTCTTTTCCCTTTTTTTTGCTCAATTATTCATTCCCTCTTTCTACGTCTTCTTTCTGCCCCACTCCAAATCCAATATTCTTTCTTCTTCCCATCCTTCCTTCCGCCCTCTCGGCACCAACCATTCCACTCCTTCCCCCCCCCCAAGTCAAGTCCGTCACCTTCCAATCCATCCCAACTTCGTCCATCCGTCCTTCCCCACTTCAAAACTCCTTTTTCCACCTAATTGGCCCTCACTTTTTGCCATCATATCGGTGGAATATGCCTCCGGCATCCAAATGCTCTCCGAGGGAAAGATTGACAAGCCGATGAGATGACCCAAGCACCCAAGGGAACCAACGGAATTGGGGCGGAGAGTGGGAATTGCCGAGAAAACCAATAAATTTAGGAAAAATGGGGAGGGGAGACCGAAAAATTGGGGTTATAAGCTGACTCCTGCTTTCTTGGCCGACAAAAGCCAGCACTCCCTTCCCTTCCTTCCCTATTGTCCCACTCTGTTTTTATCTTTTCTCTCTCCATCCAATTCTACCGCTTTCTTCCCCTTCCCCTCTCAATTGCTTTGTTTATTCATCCCTATCCATATTATTGTTCTTCCTCCCTCTTCCCATCCCACACACTCAAATTTCCATTTTTGAGCTTATCAACAAAAAGGCGAAATTTTAAATTTCAAAAAGGGAATGATGGACCGACCGAGGGAAAAAACCACCCCCGTCCCCTCCCTAACTTCTGCCTCCCGTCCCCATTCACTTCTCCAACAAATTATTCTCCGAGGGAAAATATAAACAATAGGGTCGGTGAAGGAGAAGGAAGGGAAATGGGAGGGAGTGGATGATGGGAAAGGGGTGGGTGGGTTGGTTGGTGTCGATGGTTGGTGGCTGTCCATTATTACTCATTCACCCTGCTCATCTCCCTTTCCCCCCCCCCAGAAAATCTCCCGTTTCAGTGTTTCCCACCGTCCATTTCCACTCACCGATGCCATTTCCACTCACCTTTGGGGCACTTCTTCATAGACCTTCTTTTTAGAAGCCTGCCTTTGAACCACGGCGAATGACCACTTCAATTTTTATAAAAAAATATGCCAAAAAAGCTCTGTCTGCTGACCGACTCGAACGTTGCGAAGGAAACTTCAACTCAAAATCAGCTTAATTGGCCTTCTTCTAAAAATGTCTCCAGCAGCAGGGAACTTTTTTTTAATAATATACAATATTTTTGCTGTCCAACACCCTTGTCCCTGTTCCTCTTCACGATGTATGCCCTTTCTTTGACTTACGCCCGTGTCCCTCTTTGTAATTGCCCTTTAATAAAGCATAAACTATACCTACCTTGTTTAGTCTATTTTTCCCAGCAATCTTTACCCTTTCTCGCTCTCATTGTCAGGCTCAAGCTCAAGACTATAAATGGCACACACACACTTTACACTGTGTGTGGCCACAAATATTACATCAGTTTTAAAGCATAAAAGTTGGGGAATAATAAAGTTTAAAATTGTGGTAGCAGGGGAGGAGACCGTTAAAACGTGGAAGGGAACAGCGCGAAGTTCAATTTTTAGGGTAGGTCACACACAGGACATGTGACATCATTGCATTATTCACCACAAAGTTGACAAACGTCCCTGCTCCTTCCCTTGTCGTTTTTGCCCCTTTCCTTCCATACACAGAGAGAGGGATAAAAAAATTAAATATAAAAAACTTTTTCCTAATATAATAAATTGGGAGTTTTGGAACTTTGGATATTTTTTGGGACTTTGGATATTTATTTATTAAATTTTGAAACGGTATTAATTTTATCTGTTTTGGGTGTACTCGCCTTCCTTTCTTCTCTCTTTTTATTTCATCGTTGCGGATCTTTCCCGTTGTTCACTCAAATAGATTTCGTCCATCTATCATCGCTCTTTTCCTACTCCCTTCCCTCCTGTTTCCTCCCCATCCTAAATCCCCTCTCTAAAAGCTAATTGGATTTTTGGATAGGCGCAAGCAACAGACAGAAGGAAGGAAGAGGAGGAGGAACAGTGTTTTGGTTGGTTGGTGGTGGTGGATTCATTTCATTTGCCAAGATGGGTGGGAGCAAAAAGGAAAAAGAGATATATATTAAATATAAATGCCCTTCCTCCTCTCCTCAAAATTCCACTCTCCAAAATCCTACCTAAAACACCGCAGCAAGATTAGTTTCAATTATCAATTCGATTGTTTTATGTTTGTCAAAAGGAATGAATAGAGACAGAGACACGTGTTTTAACGGAAAAAATGCAAAAGGAAGCAAAATGTAAAAGGAAGTACCTAGGCATCATTTCCTTTCATTATTATTATTATTAATTATTATCCATTCATTTGTTTTTCTTTTTGGTTTAAATAACATTCATTTCGTTCAAATTTGTTGTAAAATCAAAACTTCATGAAAATCAAAAAACTTACTTTTCTTTTGTTTTTTTCTCGATCGATGTTACTAATAAATTCTAAATACCGTTTTTTAGTTACATAAGGCGGGCAAATAAACAAATAAATCCCGAAAATCTTATCTTTTATAAAAAAAGTAAAAATAAATAACGCAATTTTTCCCTATTTTAGATTGATATGTATTAATCTATTTTATTGCAAATTAATTTGTCCTTAACTTTTATAATTGGAGGACTGCTTATCTGACTCAAATGGAGAGATTAAGCCGTGCGGAACTATTGTCGGAAATTGCTCGAAGAGATGAGTTGATTGCGCAGTTGCAGGAGGAATTGCAAATTATGCGGATGAAAATGGCGAAATGGGAGGCGGAAAGAATTGTAAATCAGTTGGAGAACGACGATGAGGAGGGAGCGAAAGATCAGCAAATGTTGATGGGAAGGCCGATGGGTGGACAGCCAACAAAGTTCTTTGCCTCCTGCGAAGACTTCACACACGCCCGTAAGATCGCCGTGTCGGCCGAGAGTGGGCATCAACAGCAACAGGGAGCCGCACTTCAGCAACTAAAACTGGAACAGGGAAAGCCCAGTGGAGGAGCCAAGGACAACCGGTTAGTGCTATTTTGATGGTTACGGCACAAATTCTCGCAATACATTTCTAGTTGTAAAAGTATGTAACACTTCGGTCCCACTGTGTCCGCTTCCGTAAAATTTTTGATGGGTGGTCACAATCACAATGACTACTCATTTTTTCATACGTTTTACATTTTTTCGTACGAAAAAAACGGATCAAAAATTGATAAAAAAATAAATAAAAAGGTGGTCACAATTGAATTCCATTGAGACCACCCAAAAACGGAAGCGGATGAAAATCAAACTTGAGCGGACGCACAAAATTTATTCATTGTGACCACCCTATCCGCTTTTACGTTTTGTTTCATCCGTTTTTACTACGTCTGCTAATAAGGGTGGTCACAATTATTACGTTGCGCTTTTTCCATCCGTTTTACATCCCGTAAAATCACAAAGGGAAAAGCGGAAGCGTAAAGCGGAGACTTAGGACCGTAGCTTAATTAAGAGAAACAATATAATACTTTAATGTTTTTTAGTTGAGTTTTTAACAGAATATTCATCTTTAGTGAATATCTTTGAATCAAAAACAATCTTTGAATCTTTTGGTGAATTAATCAAAGTTTTACAACAAAATATATCAGGACAAATCAATTGGATACAAAAAAATAAAAATAATTAATTAGTTTTTCGTATCATACCAGATTTTTACTTTTAAACTATGTTTTTTAAATGCATTTAATTTTTAATAATACATAAACCAAATTTGAGCATAAAAGACAATGATGCTATGTATATTATGCCTTCCAGGACAGTGGAGACAATACGATTGGCTATTCTCTCTAATGAATTTCTGCGTCAGTTGGAGCCGGAAGAAATTGGTCAAATGATTGAACGGATGCAGCCTATCCAGATGGAAGCGGGTACTCAGATCGTACGACAAGGAGAACTCAGCAGCGAGCTATTCGTACTCGAAGGCAAATATATTATCATTTGGGAGGGTGTAGGATGTTCGGGACGAATGATCAAATTGACAATTTTAGAGGGGCGAGTGCAAGTGAGCAAGGATCGCCGTTTCATCCGTATCATGGAGGGACCTTGTGTATTTGGCGAGCTGGCCATACTGTATCATTGTGAACGAACTGCTACAGTAATTGCGCTCACACATTGCCGTCTTTGGGCTCTTCACCGAACTGCCTTTCACACGTTGATGGTGCACAATGCAAAGTCACGCCAGGAACAGAACTTCAATCATCTGAAAAGGTGAGACAGAGGAATAAGGAGAAAACAGTAAAGACTTAAATATTGAACAACACTTCTTGATACTGATATTTCTATTAATCGCAGATGTCGTCATCTAAGTGATCTTCTCGAGAATGGACAACTGCTTGCGCTAGCTGGTCAAGTGCGCGAAGAGTTCTGGCAATTCCGAACAGAAGTAGAAAGGGCGCAAATTCGAGGACGCATTTACGTGATCACCAAAGGGAGGGTGAGTGCGATATTAAAAAAGTTCCAGAATTTTTTTTCCCTAAACCACTTATGTCTCATCAGTGGTTATTTTCGTATTTCGTTCTTTAGTCTTTGGTGCATATTCCCAAAATAAATTTGTTGGTTGACACAAAAAAGTTCCTCTGTCCTCTCCATTTTTACTCATCCACTTAATGAAATTAGTTTAGCATTTTTGTGTAGGGTTAATTGAGAAAGGAACAAAAAAGGCAAAAACCGTGCAAAGCATACTTTGAGGCTTGAGGAAAGGTAGAGAAAGAAGAAATGTGTGTTACGACGAAAGTGCAATTGACTAATTCACGAATTGGTTGACCAAATCGTATAATGCTAACTATCTCCAGTCCTCTCTTTCTCACTTTCTCTGTCAATACGTGCAAACGTGCATGGTGCGATTTGGTCAATCAATTCGTGAATTAGTCATATCAAACAATTTATGAATTAGTCAATTACACACTTTCGGCGTAACATACACCCTTTTTCGCTGGTAAACTGTTCATCCAGCCTTTTTAAATACAATTGAAGCGAACAAAAAAACGCCAAAATGTTGCAAATTTTAAATCGACAATAAACAAAGAAAGGAAAAATAAAAAGAAAGCGTTACTGTATTTGGAAATACAGTAGAAATATTTAAAAAATGTATATATGCAATGCAAGGAAGTAATCATATTTACCATTTAAGATTGAAGATTTGAAGATTTAATTTAAACCAATTGGCCTTTTTCTCTTTAAAGAGCATTACGCGAAAATAAATTTTCTGAGTGGCGCGGTGCGATTTCGTCTACTGGCGAGTTCGTCTACTTAGCCAGAACTGGCAAGTTGATTTAAAAAATTGTAGTCTAATAGATTGTTTGTTGATTTTGAAGTATTTTTGGCGAAAATTCAGAAAAAGGTAATAGACGAAACCGCAACCGCCACTTTTGGCTTAGTAGACGAAATCGCCAGTAGACGAACTCGCCGGCAGCGTTTCTGAGTAAACAGTTTGCGAGCGAAAAGAGGTGTAGCAACATTTGCGAACCGAAAAATGTCGGCATCCCATCAAATCCATCAAAAAATTACCAGCAGAGGGCATACGGGACCTGAATTAGTTGGTTGAGTTAGGGTTTAAATTTCTGATGAAACGAAGATCGAAATCTTGTAAAGCGATCAGTGCTGTTTTTCCTCGGCAAATTTCAGCTCCGGCTTTTTCAAATTTCGGCTCCGCTCTTTTCAAATTTCGGCTCAGAAGCTGGCTCCGGAGCCGGCACAGCACTGAAAGCGACCTTAATAACCTACTGCCGGGAATCGTTAATTCACATTTTTATCACCAAGTTTGCAAAAAAAATGTTCAAAATTGTGCCAAGTAAGCCTAATACCCTCATTTACTCATCTCACCCATTTATTTTTATGTACTATTTCTTATTTCTCTGCCCCTCCCATTACTGTTCCATTT
>JAQIYK010000840.1:0-11858 GCA_034700465.1 Rotylenchus robustus | reverse complement strand
CGTTTATTCTTCCAAAATTGTATTTTTCTCATAAATTGGACTAAAATGGTATTTTTCGCCCAAAATTGCTTTTTTACTTGTTTAAAAAAATTCGCTCAAAAATCGAAAATACACCATTAAAAATGGCTTTTTCGGACAAAAAAAATTATTTAAAAAATTATGGAAAAATTGGACAAATTTTTAATTTACGAAAATAAAAAATACTTTTTTTACAAAATCAACTTTAAGTGTGTATTTTTGATTTTTTGTGGGCTAAAAACGCAATTTTGAGGCATATTTAAATGAAAACGCATATTTGACCTGTTATTGAATGAGTACATATTTGGTAATTTTTGCCCTTTTTGGTACATATTTCGAGCTTTTTTAGTACATATTTTATTACATATTTACGATTTTTAGTACATAAAAATCGTTTTTCTATTTATAATGCATTATTTATTTTTACATACTATATCACGAAAATATCAAAGGCGGGGATAATTAATTTTAATATTTTTGATTAATTTTCTTATATAACAAGTTTTTCTCGTATTTTCTTTAAAACTAGGTAATACCATTTCTAAAAATTTGGCTCAGTTTTTCAAAAATTGCTGAAAAACGGAAATTTCTGTACTTTATTATGCACCTATTATACACCATCATGATTATTTTTTGGATTTAAATTCAATATTAGATAAAAATACAAATGGGTAAGTATCAGTAAAGGCTAAAATCTAAATTTTGTGTTTTTTTAATATGTTTTTATTGATATTTTACTTTAAATTAAAATTGATTTTTTAGTTTCTTTTTTGAGTATAACTAACTTTTCATCGTAATTTCGCTATTGGTGCGTTTGTTAAATTCAATTTTTGGCTTTGACCCCATTCCTTCTTCTTTGAGCTTCACAGCAACTTCTTTGAAAAAATTGTCGTAAACTCTATTTACTGTGTAGCTAAATGTGTATTGGAAATTAAACAGTTATTTTTTAATTTATTATTAAAAAAAAATTTTAACATTTAAAACAGTTTTCCCAAATGTATATATCAGTATTTTCGTGTTTCAATTTTTCAAATCGATTTTTGTTCTGTCCCAAAACGAAGAATTAGAACAAAATAAAGAAGAATTTCCGACAGTAGAAATTTCGAAAGTAAGCGGAAAATTCGAACGGTATTTTCGGCAGTGCTAGGTCGTTTAAAAACCGTCATTTAATCCGAAAATGCCAAAAGATGGGTTCCAAAACCGGTTTTTGGCCAAACCAATTGTCGGAATAGATTATCCAGCCTGTTTTGTACTTGTGGCAAAAAATCAGTACTTTTGAATATTTGGGACATGGCCAAAACATGATCCGAACATCATGTCATGTCAAACTTAGGGAAACATTTTCGGATTATGTTTTGGCCATGTTCCAAACATTAAAATGTTTTGATTTTTGGCCACAAGTACAAAACAGGCTGGAGAATCTATTCCAATTATTGGTTTGGCCAAAAACCGGTTTTTGGCCCCATGTTTTGGCCTGTCCGGCTTTAATGGCGGTCTTTTTTAACGACCTATGCTAGGACCTTTATGGAAACCTGCTGCCTATGCCTAGCCACCAGCGAGTGCGTGCGTGTTCTGCCCCCTTCCCCCTTCCCCAAAGACCTCCCTTCTTTCCTCGCCCGCTCCATTCCCTTCCCTCAAGGATATTCTCTGCTGTGCATTTCTCTCGCTCTCTCGGCTGGCTGCCTTGGGCTGGAAAACCAACCAACACACTGGCGGGCGGAAAGTGGAGAGAATTGAGGAAAGTGGTGAGGATTGATTCAGCAGCAGCAGACAGACAGACAGACTTGTTCTGTTCAATTCAATGTTCAATCGCCTCTTTTTTCTATCTTTTTCGCTTTGCTGCTTTTTCGCCTACATCAGCAGGAAAGCATAGAAGAGAAGTATGTATGATTTATTGGAAAAAAACAGTAGAGATAGGATAGTTGGGCCTACTAAGCTACTAACTATGAATTATCCTATTCCTAATAATCAGTTAAAAACAAACATTTTGTTCATTTTGTTCAGTGTTGGACTGCGACGACGCGGAGCAATTGCCCTACAACTCGTTCCTCTTCAATTTGCTCCCCTCCCCGTTGGACGAAGATGAGCAGAAATGGAAGGCGGGACACAAAGAAAGGGTGGCAATCTGCTTCAGCACCGGGTTGAGCCGGAAGTCCGTGGAGGAAATTGCACAATTGGTAGGAATATTTGGATTTATAAGAAAATATTTCTAAAAAAATAACATTTTTTGAAATTTTTTTATTTCAAAATAAAAAAAATCAACAAATCTATTGATAGTTACGCAGAAAGTTGAAAGGAAAGCAGAACATGGATGTCCACTGGCATAGGACAACCAACTCCTTTGCACTCTACGCCTCCTTGGCCTACAACAATGAAGAAGGTTGGCGATTAATTGTTGTTTTTAATAATATTTGAAATGACAACATTTTAAGCGTTAATTTGTTATTGGGATTTTTGTCTTTTTTTGAAGGGAAAAAAGCAAAATATATAAAATTTAATTCTTTTCTTTTGTATTTTTTTCATTTTTAAGCATTGGAGAACAATGATGGAGGGCTCCCCTCAACCTCAAAGCAGGGAGTGAACAGTTGGGCCAGATTTGAGCCAGCCGAGCAGATAGCGATGATCAAGGACTTGCTGTACAGTGCGAGAACTGATGCAGACGAGCTTGTTCAACTGCAAATTGACTGGGAGGAGAAGGAGGAATTGACATTCATCGACGAGGAGGTGCCCCTCTCTTCCCTGACACTGACCATCCCTCCAGGCACCCGAATAGGTTATTGAAACATTCCAATCAAAATTGGTACTTGTTAATTAACGGGGCAAGTAAATAGGTGTCCGGACAATTCGACAGTGGACAATTCGCCAGTGGACAATTTGACAGTGGACAATTCGACAGTAAATTTTATTTATTTTTTTTAAATTGGAGGCTATAGTGAAAAATTTAAAAAATCAAAAAATAAAACGTAATAGAACATCAAAAAGTGTCTAAAAATTTGTTTTGAATTAAAAATCAATTTATTTTCCAACGTATGAATATTATTTCTGTGTTTTTTGGATTATTTGAGATCCATTTACTACCGTATGCCTGACTAGATATAACAAAGTGGCTAAAAAGTTTTCTACCTAACTCTACTGTTCTGTTTTTTCATTTTATTCTTAAATTGATATAAATCTTCGGCTTATAACCATCAATTTTTTCTAACTATAGCCTCCAATTAAAAAAAATAAATTTACTGTCGAATTGTCCACTGTCGAATTGTCCTTCACTGTCGAAATGTCCACAGTCGAAATGTCCACTGGCGAATTGTCCAGGAGCCAATTCTCCACCCCTCTTATAAGGGGGCGAAAATTAAAGGAGGCGTGAATTTTTCAATACCTCTCTTAGGGAGGCGGAAATTAGGAGGGGGCGGGAATTAAAGGAAATACGGTATTTAATCGGTATTCTTATTTTTTGGACTATGGATCCCTGATTTTTTACTATGGATTTCAAAAATAGAAATTCCGTTTTTCAAAAATAGAAATTCCGTTTTGACTAAAACAAGGAATTTCCGGAATATAAGATTGTCCTGCCGAAGACGATACATTAGATTAGGTATATGTTTTTCATGCCTATACTGTTAATAAAAATAGTTTTTTTCTTCGAATACAATATTTTAAATTTCCCGGATAAAATCATTCTCAATCATTACAACTAACCCTTCGCCACGCTGCATTCTGCCCACGGCTTCGTTGATCTGATCCAGCGAACATCTCCAACTGACGAACCCATCCAATTTCAGCTTTCCGTCAATGTACTTTTGTGCCAACTTCGGCACATCATCACGGCACTTCCATCCTAAAATAACAACCAACTTGAAACTCCTAAGAATAACGAATAAAAAAGGGGTGAGAATTAGGAATGGTACAAAGTACAAAGTACAAACAAATAGAGACTCGGTCTCAATCAACCGTTGAATACAATAAAATTCAATTATTGATATGTATTAATCCCCCAAAATTGGACAACTGCCAATTGATGAGTTTGGACAAAACAGGCAGTCAGTTTCGAATTCTTTTTATCAAAATTCGAATGGCTGATAAAAAAAACCGAATTTTCTGTTATCAGTCAAAATTAACCGGTTTTCGAGAAAAGGTGATAAACTACCGAATTTACAGTTTTGTCTATTGCAAACCTCCGTAGATGTATCCTTTCACGGTTCTGCTTTGGAGAAGCAACCCGACCGGGATGTTCAGTTCCTGCTCAGTCACTCCCATTATGCACGTTTGCCCCGTACACTTTTTGGTGCTCTCAATTGCTTGTCTCTGTTGTTAATTTTATTCTCTAAAAATAATTCTTTGGTTTGGCTAATTTTGTTACCATTGCTTTTACATTGCCAGTCGCTTCAAAGGCAAAATCTAACCCTCCGCTAAATTTTTGACGTATATATTCTGGAAATCCTTCATTGACTTGTTCGGGGTTTACGCACTCAGTGGCGCCAAATTGCTTAGCTGTTTTTAAATTTTCGATTTTTGAGAAATTCAAACATTTTTAACCCAATTTGAGGCGTTCCGGGTTCAGATCAACAGCCACAATATGCCGTGCTCCGGCATCTCTGGCACCCAACACTGCGGCCATGCCAATGGCGCCGAGTCCCCAAACGCCGACGGAACAGTGTTCGGTCAGAGAAAATGCATTTAGCGGCGCACCGTAACCAGTCGAGAATCCGCAGCCGAGCAGACAAGCCTTGTCTAGTGGCATTTGTGGATCAATCTGAGCAACATTACCAAACTGTAAGGTTTAAACAGTGCTTGGACGAAGTCATAAATGTATTAGTTTTTTGGAAAATAATTTTGTCTATCACAACTCGACAAGATTTTTGAGCATAAATTGGCCAAAAATATATTGGAGCACCTTGCACACTCCGACCTCTGGGCAGACGGTGAACTCGCTGAAAGTGCTGCACCTGCCGAAATGGAACACTTCCTTCCCGTTGCATTTGAAGCGGGTGTGTCCGTCCTGCTCCATGCTCTGCATATTCTTCATACCAAAGTATTTGTCGCAAAGATTCGTCGATGGGTTGCGACAATACTCACATTGGCGACATTGCGCAAATGCGCACGCCACCACGCAGTCCCCCACGGACACACTCCGCACTCCTTCGCCCACCGACTCCACAACCCCAGCACCCTCGTGGCCCAGCACCAGCGGAAAGCGCACGCTCGGGTCTTCACTCTCCATCAACTAAAGTACAATCGTAACTAGGGTTGTTGGCGGGGGGAGATCCCCGTGAAAACGGGGACGCGTCCCCGAGCCCGCCATCCCCGTCCCCGCGGTTTGAAACACGGGGATCCCCCCAGTCCCCGGGGACGCCCCCCCGGCAACAACCCTAATCGTAACTATGCATTCCTTTTGCTTTTAGCAAAACATTTGAATGTGACTAGTTTGAATCAGTGATCACTGATCAGTGACTAGTTCGTGCTCGTTTGGACTATTCCACGAGAAATTTTTTGAAAATTTTATCATTTTTTTGATTTGATATCAAAGTTTTGGTATATTTAGAGGGGGCAAAGGGTATATTTTGAGAAAATACGTTAGGTAAATTAAGAGTTAGGACGAACAAAGAAGAGGTCCGTGTGGCAGAGGCCGGCGTAAAGTATCTGAAAATATAATTTGAAAACAAACAAATAAATAAATGAATAAATAAATAAATGAATAAACATTCTCCTGCTATTCTGTACCTGAATGCGCACTTCGCCCGTCTTTGGCGGATGCACCTCAATTTGTTGGATGCTAAACGGCTTGTGGGGTTCCCAGGCAATCGCTGCATTGCATCCGATGACCTATCAATAATTTAACTTTATTATTAAAAAATATTATTTAAAATTAAACATATGCTGATTAATTAGCTATTATATCGATTTTTAATCTCGAACCTTTCCTTGACTATTCATTTGAAGGTATAAAATACACAAAATGCAAAAGAAATATTTAAACGAAAATAAAATAAATTGCGAATTATTAGTTTAATAATAATAATAATAATAATAATTTCAAAAATATAAAATATATATTTATTCTATAAATGATAAAATAAAATATTTTTCACTTTAAGTAACTACTCTTTAGGCTTCTTATCATTTTATTAATTGGCCAAACTGATAAAATATTTATGTTCGGTGTTATTGATTTTCTTTTATCAAATTTTGATTCGAATATTACAATGAAACATTTGTTTTGTTAGAATTGCATTGAAAACAATTGTAAATTATTTTAAAAAATACATATAAAAATAAATTAATTAATTAAATGTTATCACTTTTTAGTTTTATCTTATTTGGATTTGTTTAGATAGTATTTTCCTATTTTAATTTTCTTTCCAGAAAATTAAATCAAAATTATCTCTACCAGGATTATCCGACATTTGCGCCGAACGAATTTTTGGTGCCGAATTTAGCCCTTTTTGTAAACAATTTGCAATACAAAATATTAATATTCGAGTATTATAAGGATGGCTGTGAAGGTAGGAACAAACATTCGTTAAAACACGATCAAACCATAAGTTACATAAACGAAAACATTTGACGAAGTGGGCGTGTCGCTCGACTCTACTGCATTTAAAGCATGCATCGAACAATCAAAGGACTTATATATATATATATACCCTTTTTGTGGAGTGGGCGTGGCATTCCGAATGTTTAAGCGGGGATTAACTTAATTTCTTCTCATGTGTGAGCGCGCGGAGATCAATTCTCAAATGTTTTCGTTTCAATACGCTCATATAAAAACGGTTCAAATTTCATTCTACAATGATAAAACCGTTATTTTATTTATAGTTCTACAACTTTCGCATACTGATGAGCTTTGTGGGGAAGTCCTGTCTTGGTAATTTTTAGATTTATTTTTGAAAAATTGCACCACCCTAAATTTTAAATCGTGCCAATTAAGTTGTTTAATAGCAGGGGAATGATACCGTAACCAGGGTATTTATCGGTGTTCAAATACTGGACAAATCAGAATCGTATGATGATGTACTTTGTTTAATTATTAGTTATTGCTACTGGAAAAATTGTTGTTATTGTTTTTAAAATAAAAGGTGGCAAGAAACGGATCATATCTGTTATTTTATTATATGTATAATTTGATCAATCGTTTTCTTAAAATTCCCATTGTTCGCTCATTCGCCGCCGATAACAACAAATGATCCGCCGATGTGACTCCAATGGCTGTCCCCGGTCCGATGTTTCGTCTTTCTCCGCCTTCTTATCACCACCATCATCTTCTTTCTTCCTTTCCATCTTTTCGCCGTTTCTCAAGATCGGCTTCATTTTTGGCTTCGGTTTCAATCCCAATGCAATTTTATTCGTTGCCAAAATATTTCCATTTTGGTTGTTCTTAGAAGCAATCTTTTCATTCTGCGGAAATTTGTCGAGAGAAGTGCCGCGAAAATCGGCGGAACAATTGCAACACTCTTTCATCGGCGGAAATTCATTGAGCAGAACAATGTGGTGCAGCGAAGTAATATCATCACCATCATCATCATCGTCGTCGTCGTCTGCTGTTGATGATAATGATCTATCGTCGTCAGAATTCACGGCCATAACTAAGGAAAAAATCAAATAAATACACTAAATAAGACATTTTATTACGTACTTCGATTTGTCACAAATTTCTGGACATTTTTTTCTTTTATCGGCGTTATGGTAAATCGTCGTCGAATGCATGACTTATGGGTGCCGGAATCGAGCAGACACATTGACAATTTTTAAAATAAAATGATTAATTAATCTTAAAAAGGCATAGATATTATTTAACGATTAAATATGTCTGAAATAAAAATGTATTTGTTTTTACCGTAAAATTAATTTTTAAAATTTTATTGATTATACTTTTGCAAAGGATTTGCTTTGAAACGCAATCTTATACTTTTCTCCTACAATGTGATTATAATTTAAAAAATATATATTAAAAAGTGATAAAATTTAGCCAACAGAATGAAAAGTATTGTAAGAAAAAGGGATTTACAATTGTTGATGTAACTAAACTAATTTTACCCATGTGTGTTTAAAATCACTTTTTACCGCATTTTATTTTCTATTCGTGTTACAATATTCAAAAACAATAGTTTGCCAGAGAAATATAATGGTTTTTATAAAAATAATAATTCAGAAAATAATAATTACAATTAATAAAATGGAAATTAGTAATAAATAATTATATTGAGTTATTTAAAAAATTAAAAGTAATGAAAAAATTATTACAATATCTGAAACAACTAATTTGTCTTCAGAAAGTGTAATCTAAAAACGAAATGTTCATTTGCAGAAGATAGACCATAAAATAAGTACTAAAAATATTTTTTCAATCAAAAGAAAACATTTATTGATCATTGTACCTTTTACCTTTACCTTGTGTACCTTTTGCATTTGGTGATGACGAACTGATAAATAAAATCATAAAAGGAACGAAAAAGTTATGTGAAAATGAATGACAAAAAATGACGAAATTAAAATATACGATCAATTAAAGCAACGAATTTCGAGAAAAATTAAATATGCAAAATGAAATAACAAACAACTTATCAACACAAAAATATATTTATATGTATATAAAAAACAATATTCATTTTCCAAGTGATTGGTTGGTTAAAAAAGGATGAGATTTAGCATCCAAAAAATGGCGCCTGATGGGATTTGAACCCATGACACTGGAGACACATTGACTCAAGTGCTCTACCTGCTGAGCTACAGGCGCTTGGGTGAGTCATAGGTAAAAATAAATTAAAAACTAATAGAAACATAGTATTATATTATTGCAAAAATACATTTAAAAATTTTGATTAGAGAAACGAATTAAATGAATTTTGTATGACAATATGAATTTTTGATTAATCTGAAACAATAATAAAATTAATAATCTGAATTTTTGAATTTATGTTCAACTTCAAAATTTGTAAAGGCATACCCCATTTTAATTTGGCGAAGGAGACAATCCGCCAATCATAAAAGGAGGGATTTTTTTCTTTTTTTTCTTTCCTCTTTTCTCCGCCGAAAGGCGTTGAGCGTTATGCTAACGGAAAGGATAAGACACTTAAATCTTGTCCCACAATGTGGAGACTGGAGACCGAACAATGCTGAAACTAAAAGTATATTCATAAATATAGTTTTATTTTTCTGGGGCCTGTGCAAATTTTTGCCGGTGCTAGGTCTTTGAAAAACGGCTATTAAAGCGTTAAAAACCAGAGGGGTGTGCGCGGGCCTGGTCCGGGGCGGCCCTGCCCACCGGTCCTTAACTTTTCGCATAAACTTTTTTCTCCCATAAAAATGACTTATTTTTCCCATAAACTGATTTTTCACATAAAATCGACTCATTTTTCCCATAAACTTAATTTTTCATCAAAAAACGATTTGTTTTTCACATAAACTTTCATTTACATTTAAAATCGACCTATTTTTCCATAAATTTAATTTTTCACTAATTTTACTTTACCACTAACTAACTTTTATATTGGAGCTTGAAAATTTATATCTATTGACTAATGTTTCATCGACGAATTTTTTAAAACATCGAATTTAAAATAAAATTAAAATTTGAATTTTCAGAAAATTTAAATATTGATAAATATCTAAAAAATAATTAAACAAATTTAATTAAAATTGGACAAAATGTTATTTTCAAAACAATAGGACAAAAAAATTGGACAACTTTAAACTTTGAAAAAATTCTCCATAATGAACATTCATACCTATATAAGAGATGAATGTTCAAAAATTGTATAACAATTCAATGTTCAATGCTTCAGTGTAGGACGGAAGGAATTGACTTGAGCAAAAATGAATTATTTCCTTCCAAAAACATTTGTCAAAAATTTTAAACATTTGAAAATTTCTGAAATTTCCAAAAATTTTCTTATTTTTAGGATTTTCCTTATTCTCTCTGATACCCGTGTACGATGGCGTGGGTACGGGTATAGTGGATCGAGGGTACATTTCGTGTAATGGGCCAAAAATCATGGTAGCGTGGTTTAAATTTAAACCCAAACCGATGATGGGATAGTGGGACTATTTTTTGAAATAAAAAGAAGTTTTAACTTTTAGTGAAAAATTAAATTTATGGAAAAATTGATCAATTTTAAATGAAAAAAAAAGTTTAGATATAAACAGGGCCGAGATCGGGCCGGCCCGGGCCGGGCCGAGTTATGGCTGGCCCGGTCGAGGTGAGGTGGTTGGGGAAGGAAGAGAAAAATGGGGAAAGAAGGAAGGAAAAATAGGAAAATTAAATTTTATACACAAAAATAAATAAAAAATTGAGAGTAAATCAGTAAATTATATATTTTTAAATCTTTCC
This sequence comes from Rotylenchus robustus, assembly GCA_034700465.1. Taxonomy (NCBI): domain Eukaryota; kingdom Metazoa; phylum Nematoda; class Chromadorea; order Rhabditida; family Hoplolaimidae; genus Rotylenchus; species Rotylenchus robustus. Next base: position 1,516 of record JAQIYK010000840.1, on the reverse strand, counting down.
TTTATTTATAGAAAATTTTAATATTTCTCTTATATCAATATTTTTTGATTTTGACTGATTGGTAACAAATTGAATACAGTTTGCCAGTATATTTTACCTTAATTTTTAACTAATTTAAAAAAGGAAATTTTCAAAAATTTCACCGGTCCAAACCAAACCAAATTTTTCGGCCTTAAAATCGAATCGGCCCGAACTCAGCCCTTATGGTAATGCACCAGCGCGTCTCGCAATGATGGTTTTTTTTATTCAATGCTTTATAAGTATAATTTTAAATAATTGTACAAATTTTAAAAAAAATGGAAAAATTTTGTCCGAAAAAATTTGTAAGAAATTTTTTGGTTCGGAAATTTTACCGGGCCGAATCGGGCCGGGCCGGGCCCATCACGAAGCGGCCCGGGCCGGGCCGGGCCGAAAAAAATTGGGCCCGAAAAAATCGGGCCGGGCCGGCCGCGAAGCAGCCTGGGCCGGGCCGGGCCGAGAAAAAATCGGCCCGATCTCAGCCCTGGCTACACCTACCCATCCTTTTTTTCTAAAAAAATGTCCAAATTTATTGAAAATGTGATTAGCAACATTATGGAGTTTTGGAGATCGACATTCAGGTTATCGCAACAAAATACTATGCAAACACGGCGCCTGTTGTGTCTGCCACTGGAATTGAACTGTGAATGGTACGACTATTTGGATGCGATCAATGCTCGCCGACTGATCACTTTGTCCATTGAAATTTCGGCGCGAAATGGGCAAAAAGCCACGCAAAAATACTGGAAAGTATGATAAAATAGTGGGATAATTAAAATTGCTTCGCAATTTAATGAAAGAATTTTTGATTTTCTTTTTTGACAAATTTTTCAAAAATAAGGTTTTTTGTCTATCATTTGTGAACTCCCCCGCCCCCGATTATTTTTCACTAAAAATGGGATTTTTAACATGTCCGCTATACTATAGTATACTACAGTAACCCAAAATTAAACACCTAAAAACACGGTTTCCAAAGTCAAAAAAATTACAAAAAAAATTACTAAAAAAATTAAGGTTTCCGTACGCTCTACATGAGGGAATCAAAAAATTAGGAAAATCGAAAAACATCTTTAAAAAATAAAAAATTGCAAATACGAAAAAAATGGTACGCTAAAAATACGAAAAACTTTTTTTAACAGATGGAAGGGAGTTTTTTAGGAGTAAAATACGATATATGTAAATGTCATTGATTAATTTTAATACCGCTTTAGGGAATGAGTTGGAACGAGCACGACAAAAATGACGAATTCACGCTTTCAAACAATAATTTGACTGTGACGGCTACCAAAGGTAACAATTTACTGGATTTTTAGAATAAACTCCTCCTGACTTTAATCTATGGTTCTGCCACGTCCCCGTTTTCAGGGGCAGGGGGGATGGTAAGTCAGAAGGCCCACGGGGACGGGGAATTCGATTCCCCGCCATCCGTTCCCCGCCCCCGTTTTTTTAAATTATTTAAAATACAAAATTCCAAAAAGAATGATAAAAATTTAAAAGT
>JAQIYK010000839.1:0-11859 GCA_034700465.1 Rotylenchus robustus | reverse complement strand
GTTCCACTTGGGCTGGTGGAGGAAGATTATTCCCCTCCGCCTCTTGGCGGCAGGACTTGTGCTGGACCGAGGGAGGGCGAATGGGAGGATGGGAGGACCTAGTGTTTCTCCCTCCCGACGAAGTGCCCTCCCCTCGGTCCACCCTTCTGCGGCGTGGTTTTTGGTAGAAAGGGCAAACCTTTTGGCCCATGCGATGGCCGGAACCATCACATGCACTGCACCTCTTTGGTCGTTTGCCCTCTTTAGCTTCCCAAGAGATGAATTTCGCCCCTGATTTCTTGGTTTTTTGAACCGCTTCATCTCCCTCCGAAGCCGGCTCCTCCTCCTCTGCTCCCTCATCGCGAAGGGAGACCCCATCCCCCTCCTTCTCCTCTCCGCTGTGGACACGCTCCTCCTCCTGTCGTTTTGAAGGTGGAGGAGGAGAAGGAGAAGAAGATGATCGGGAGGAGGAATGGGAAGAATTGGAGCAAGAGCGGGAAGAAGTTGATTCGGAGGAAGAACGAGAGGGTGATGGTGTATGTGCTCTTTTAGGCATTTTTGTTAGAATTTGGTGGATGGATAATGGGATAAATGTGGATGTGTTGAAATGAATAAATGAATTGATGGTAACAGTGGGATGATATTGACCATCGGTGGGGAAGGGGTCCAACGGAAGTGGCTTGTTGTCGGCCAACGACGAAAAAAAGTGTTGGCGTTGACACCCTCCTCCACAACATCCCATCAGTGAGCGGAAAGGGAATGACGTATTCCCTTTCCTCTGCTGGCTCTCACTGATCAAAGAGCCATTCGTTGATCGAATGGTCCTTTCTTCCACCACTTGAGGAGATTGAGTGGAGTAGGGGTAAGTGGTTACTCCCATACCATTGAGGAAGAAAATTTGCATATTTTCTTCATGTCCATTGGTGGGCCCAATGAGAAAGGAAGCCCACATGACGAGCAGAAGGAAGTATCCACTTCTGCGAAGTTGAAAAGGTGGTTGGCGCTGACGGACCTGTCTGGGGGGACCGGTTCCAAAACCACCATTGCCAGAGTTGTTTCGAGGGCCCCTTTGGGTCCTCGAAGAAGTGCTTGGACCATCCTCCTCATCACGTGGTTGGCGAGGAGAAGGATCCGATTGTGAAGATCTGGATTGTGCGGAGCGAAAATTTCGCTCAATTTCTGCTGAACGACCCGCTTGACGTCCCAATGTCCTCTGCTGGTCCAGCGCATCCAAATCTCGGCGGTTTCCAATGTTTCGTTGGAAACCTCTAGCCGGTGAGCCTCCCAACTGAACGCGAATACGAGCCCTTGGAGGTGGGCTGTCTGGGAAGGCTTGGATGATTGGAGGGAGGCGATTAACTGGGCGTCTCGCCCCCGCCAGACCCATACGGTATCGGATGTCAATCTATCTAATGGAAAATAGTCCATATGGATTTGACGAAGACGGTTGCAGTATCCTCCAAGTTGTTGAAGGCAGGGAAGGCGGGGATCAATGTCCAATCCCCGCATACGATAGTGGTCTAAAACCGTGCGACTTCCAAATATGATCAGCCTGGAAGCCGCTTGGCGGGAGAAACCGTCGAATTCAAGTTGCATGTTGGCTGGTAAGTGAGTGGTAATGAGAATCGCGCCAAGAATGATCTCATTTCGAAGAGAACGTTCCACATCTCGGCGGATGTTTGGGTCTTCAAACCATTCGGATCCAAATGTTCGCTGGATCCATGAACTGAGCCTCTCTCGCTCGTAATCGAGTGGGACTCCGTCACGGTCCCGACGAGCAACACGGAAGGGAGGGACATTGAAGAGGACTCCCACTTCATCGTCCAACCCATGCGCTGCGACCCATCTCTGATTTGCATTTTGTCTGGGAGGCTCCCGTCCATGCGGAGATGCACGTCCTTGGCGAGCCACCTCCTCAGGGGCCTCCTGTCTTGGTTGAGGTCCTCCAGCATTACGCTCTTCTTCAGCAGCTCGTTCTTGGACTGGTAGTGGGTCCCATTCGAATTCGAATCCCCAAGGATCATCCTGATCCTCTTCATCGGGGGGATTCGCTGGAGCGAACCCATTCACCAAACCATGTTCGCCGACAAAGGCGTTACGTGGGGAAGTCGAACGCGCTCGATGACGAGGAGGGTGAGGGTTAAAGGACACTGGCATGCTTGGGTGTTGAGATGAGAATGAGGAATGAAAAAAGGGTCCGACTGAGTGGATGTCGGGCCTTTTATACGGATGAAAGGGGGCGTGTTCAATCTGCCCGGTCTCCATCCAGTATAAAAAATACTTGGCTCTTTGCCAAGATCCGGACTGCAGTGAGATTTTGGCTGTGTGCCAATTTCTCTCCCTCATAATTTCCATCGCGTTGGAAATTTTTTGAGGAGGGGTGGAGGGGTCCAGTCCCCATCCGAAGGATCCTCCCGCCGCCGACACGAGGATAACAGCAGCAGTGAACTTTGCGACACTGTCTGGTCTTGGAGCTTGGTTCATAAGCATCCAAGCGAAAAGTTTCCAAGTGTGGTAGATTGGGGAAAGTTTGACAAGGAGGATAGTGAAGATGATCCCGGCAACGGTGACTCCCAAGGCGATGAGAAGATTTTGAGGGTTAAGGAAGTATGCCAAAGCATATCTCCAATCGTAGCCGAGATCGTACCAGTTTGCACTGCTGGGTTCTTCCAGCTTCTCTGATTCACGGATGCCAAACTCGGATTGTTGGCGAATAGGGATGTAGTGGAGAAGGCCGGAAAGCGAAAACTTCGTCTTCCCGGCTAAGCACTCCACTTGGCATTCCGTGCTTACGGCAGCATGATTGAAAGGAAGAATGGTGGTGAGATCAGTCGAGTTTTGGCTGCATTCACCGGTAAAATGGGTGCCATCATCACACTTCACATCGGCTAAAGCATTGCCGAAGTTGGTTTGGCATGAGTATGATAGCTGTGCTCCCGTAGCACAACTATAACACCCTGACAGATTCTTTGGTGTTATTGTGCAGAGATTCTCATGCAACTCCAAGGCCATTTCAAGACCTTTGATTTGGATGCTAAGTTGTATTGGGCTATATCCTGTATGAGCCCATACAAGCCTTCTGTGGTTATGGAAGTAGTGATGATGAATTCTCAACGGAAGTCTTTGTTGAGGATCTTCAATGATTCGTTCCAAATCAAGTGAACGACAATGACAAGCCACATTTCCGCCTTTGTGATCCGGGAAACAATCTGTGCAGGTACTCAAGGCTGGTGTACAATTAAAGTCCCGTGCTGCTTTGAAGTCGGGACAATGGAGATCATCGTTGAGTGGCTCTCGTAAAATAGCCATACTCTTGTCTCCATCGAACAAGAAGTCAGAGTTGAGTACCGGAGCGGGTGGATGAGTGACCCCAATGGGGGAAATGCTCATGTTATACCATTTTAACACGTGCCCCGGGCGGAGAATTGGTTCAATTGAAGTGGTCTTCCCATCCGGGTAAGTAAGTCGTAAATGAGTTTGGATGCCAAACTCCCATGTGTTGCATCTTACAACTTCGTAGGTTTGGCTAGACCGAGGTTTGACAAACCAACGGTAAAACAGGCAAGCGCTTCCGGAGTAGAAGCATTTGTTTGGCCAAAAGCCGGGGCTGTCAACACAAAAGGTGTTTCCCGGAAACATTGCAGCTTCTCTGAGCTCGTTGACCAAAGTGCTTGGGCGAACTTTGGCACAAAAATCGTCCTCACATGATCCCATTGAAGGGCATCTTTTTGAGGCCACGGAATCCACTGTATAGGACCGTTTCCAAGCTTTGGTATGCACACTACATTCCAAAGCTAAGGCATGCAGGGTGACATGTAGAGATCCAAGAAGCCGACCATCATCGGTGCGCATTACCAAAGTATTTATTTGGCCAGCTGGGAGGAGAACAAGTTGTGCACTGTTCTCCATTGTGCATGTAACATGCGAGATGGTTCGAAGACATGTTTCGGAGCGTGCCATGATGGCTACAGTCTCCGCTGCACCTCGAGCAGAGGGAAGCAATGACATCAGAGCAGTCATTGTTTGACTAACGCGTTGCGATATCCAAGCTCGTGTGGTTCTCAACCGAGGTCGTCGAGGATGATACTTCGGAAGGAATGGATCCTCTTGATCTTCTTCATACACCTCACGGCGCTTCCTATGCCGTTCATGAAGGCATACAAGGAAGGGTGTAAAGATGGCGGAGACCATCCATGCCGTGAACTTGAGGCTAGTGATGAAGTAACGAAGTATGGTGCAAATCAAGAGGAGCACACAGAGAATGGCAAATGAGAGTACTCCAGCAAGAGCAGCCGCAACCGTTGGCTCACATGTGGGGTTGGCAAGTTGCGCAAAACAAAACTTGCAATCGATGAGAAGGCACTCATCTATGGCAGGGCATGAAGTATTAGTGACGAAGCTATGATGCGAATCCGTCCAAAACCGTCCTTCACAATAGTAGTCGTTGAGGATGACTTCGTGAGGAAGCTCGTAAAGGAGCGTTTTGACCTTATAACGGGTCAAGCAACTCCCTGCACAACATAGTTCGAATTTTTGAACTTCTGGAGGGACTTGCACAGAGATCCCTTTGAATGAACAGTTGACGTCGCACTCTTGGCATTTGCCAATCGGGTAGGCAATATTCGGAAGAAAGAGTGCGGTAAACAGACAGAGAACTGTCAGCGGAATGCTTTGAAGATTCGCCTTCCGGCGGGTGACCATTTGGTGCCCGAACGGCACAAGAGCAGTACTCGGAATCAGAGCAGATGCTTTTGGTTCGAGAGTTGTGGGAAGTGCTGGCGGTTTTACCGCACTGGGTTGCTTCTCTTGTATCTGGTCTGGAAGGGGAATGATGGGCTGCTGGTCTAAGCAGTCTTTTGGGCCTTCCGTGATTTCTGGGCCTGCCTCTAGAGGGCAAAGACGGCTAACTGGGCGCACGAGGACAATCTTGCGAGGCATGTCCTCGATCCCCTTCTTTCCCGTCCCTCGGACACTGATTTCAACTTTGACGCTTCTGATTGCTCCTGGTAAGCCATGAAGTTCAATAATTCGTCCGAGGGGCCATTGGTTGCGGGGCGTAAGGTCTTCTGCGATCAGAACGACCATCCCCACTTTTGGTTCTCCGAGATTTTGGAGGCGAGGCCCTTTATGGGTCCACTGGGCTCTCTCCCTTAGAAGGAGAAGATATTCTCGGTTCCATTTTTCCCAGAATTGATCATTAGCCTCCCGAAGGGCTTGAATTCTGGCTGCTAATTTGGTGTGCGTTGAGGCTTCATTTGTATCTACTTCCAACTCTTTGGAAGTAGTTTCCCAATTGATTTGAAGCTCCGGTTGGAGGAGATCAACTGGTCGAAGAGGAAGAGGTCCATCCTCAACGTCAGAGACCGCAGTGATTGGTCTGTGATTAAGGGTGGCTTCGACATCAGCCACAAATGTATTGAATTCGTCGTAACTGAGGATGCGCCTTCCGAGCGTCCGCTTGAAGCAATCTTTGCAGAGTTTAACAAGCCGCTCATAGAAGCCACCAGCCCAAGGGCTAATTTGCGCAATGAAGCGCCAACGAATGCGGTTGAGAGCCAAGAAGTCTTTTACTTCTTGGTTTGTTTCTGGAGCCGTTAAGAGTTCGATGGTTTTCTCGGCGAGCTTGAACGTGGTTGCATTATCGCTCCAGATCAGATCTGGCTTTCCACGACGACTGATGAAACGCCGAAGCACATTGAGGAAAGCTTCTGCTGTGGTGTCTAGCATGGCTTCGAGGTGAACAGCTCTGGTTGCGAGACATGTGATCAAGAGAATCCAGATCTTGATCTTCTCGCCAGCGAGCCATACTATTGATGGACCGAGAAAATCGATTCCAACGGATTGGAAAGCAGTGTGTCTCCGGACTCTTTCTTCGGGGAGCGGAGGCATTGGAGGAAGGCTAAACTGATAAGCCTTCATCCGCCGACACCGGCGGCATTCCTTCAATGCTTGTTTCACGGCAAGACGAGCGTGAGGAGTCCAGAATTCACAAAGGAATTCGGTCAATGTTGAGTCCACTCCCAAATGGTGGCGTTTCTCATGGCATTTGAGAATAATCAGTTTGAGAAGTGCTGATCGTCTGCTGAGAAGGATCGGATGCGTAAAACCAAAGGGACGATCACTCCTTTCAAGGCGTGTCTTCAACCGAAGAATCCCTTCATCGTCCATTGTGCGCTGGTATTGGTTGAAGTCTTCCGCATCATCCATTTGATCCAACCGGATCAGCAACTTCTCTGCCGTAATATGATCCTCTGCTCGGAAGGATCCTGTTTGAGGGATCTCCAGGATCTCCTTTCGGCATTTATCCATGATTGAGGACTTTGCTCCTGTTCTATAGAATTTCAGGCTCAAGAACCTGAGAACGAAGAGCACGACGCGAATTAAACGCGTCCAAGAGCTGAACCGAGAGACATTGAATAATGGCTCTTCCCCTGGTTGTACAGCATGGGTATACGCAAAGAAGACATTATCGGAGTCGAAAGTGCGTATTTCTTCTTCAGGGATGATTTCTCCGTCTTCAACTTTGAAGCTTAATTCTTCAGGCCATTGGGCTTGTCCGAGTACAAGCCATGGAGGTCCTCTCCACCAGAGAGGATGCTCCCGAAGTTCACTCGGAGAAGCTCCCCGAGTCGCAATATCAGCAGGATTTTCCGCCGTTCGAACGAAATGGAAGTTGCATCCTGAGCAACTACGGATTTCCTTCAATCTTCGTTCAACAAACTGCGGATGAGTATCCTTGGAATCCACCCATGATAGAGCAATTTGAGAATCGCTCCAAAGATGGAGCTCTGAGATTGGCTGACGGAGGTGTTCCGAGACGAATTTTAAGGCCCGAGTTCCAATGAGGATGGCCAAAAGTTCCATTCTCGGGATAGTTAGTGCCTTTGATGCACTTTTGGGTTTGAGACGATTCTTGGAGAAAATCAGCCAGGATTGCACTTTATCCCTGGCTTCAGCAAGGAGATAAACGGCAGTGGCGAATGTATGATTTGAGGCGTCCACGAAGGCGTGAAGTTGGAGATTACTGCTGTTCGAGAGCATTGTTCGGCGCGGGATTATTATAGTCTGATCCCGCCACTCCTGTTGGAGGATGCCCCAACGAGTTGTGTCTTCCTCGGAGAGCACATCATCCCAGCCGTGCCCTTCTTCCCAAAGACTTTGGAAAAAGAGTTTGGCCGGCTGGATGCAAGGCCCTAAGACGCCCAATGGATCAAACAGCGTAGACAGCAAACTCAGGACCAGTCTTCTAGTGACTGGTTTTGTGGCGTTTGTGGTTGGGAAGGAAAAAATGATCTCGTCCTCGAGTGTATTCCACGAAAGTCCAAGGACTTTGGCCACTGGTTGGTCGAGTCGATCCTCAGGAGGAATGGCTTTCATCACCTCCTTTGAGTTGGTCACAAACTCTCTCAAGTTGAAGCAGCCATCCTTGAAAATGGCTTTGGCTTCACGAGCCTTTTCAATCGCTTCTTCAGGCGATTCGCACTGCATGAGGGCATTGTCGACATAGAGAGACTCGGAAAGCTCCTTGGCCAAAGGAGTATTGTAACTTCGAAGATGGTGTTGGAGCGTAGCTGCGAGGATGAACGGGGAGCTGATTACTCCGAAAGCCACTCGACAAAAGCGGAAAACAGTCATGTTTTCCGGAGAAAGTGGCTTGTTGATATCCTTCACCCACAAGAATTTTGCCACTTCCCGGTCCTCTGGCTCCAATGCTATCTGAAGAAACGCTGCTTGAATGTCTGCAAGAAGTGGAAAAGCTGGGCAGCGAAAACAGAGGAGCAAGCCCACCAAATCTGGCAATAAGACCGGGCCTCTGAAGAGGCAATGATTGAGGCTCAAAAAACCTCGTGCATGAGCGCTTGCGTCATACACGACGCGAAGTTTTTTGGTGATGACTGCATGGTGAGGAAGATAGTGCTCCAATTGGCCTGGAGCTAACTGAGCTACCTCAATGATACATTTCGCTAATTGCTCGCGAATGGTAGTATCATATTCCTTGAGGCGCTCAGGATATTGCTTGAGCCTATTGAGGACGGATGCCAACCGTCGATGAGCCATTCGGAAATTGGATGGAAGGTTCGGATTGGTTTCCTTCCAAGGCCATTTGACACAGTATCGTCCATCAGGCTCTCGACGGATCGATTTGTTAAAGAGTTCCATGGCTGTTTGGTCATCATCTTCGGCGGGATCATCTTTGATCCCGATGGATTCGAGGTTGAAAAAATACTCCACCTCCTTTGAGGTGGGCATTTGTTCCACATTAGATGTGTGGATGGCCATCATGGAGAGGGCTGGATTTGGCGTGGTAGGCCCAAAGTCGGATTCCCCATTGACAAGAGGACCGAGTGTGGTTTGGATGACGAAGAGACCGGGGGACACTTCCCTCTTTCCCTTGAAGAATTTCCAGAAGTGTCTGGCACTAATAAGAATTTCCGGCTCTTCGCGAGTGAACACCATGGCATCGCGTACTTCATCATCTTCGGCGACTGGTTCACTCGATGACCATTCTACCATTCCGAACGGTGTGGAAATTTGCTCCGTTCGGTTAAGAAGAATTTCTTCCCACTTTTTGTCCGCTCGTTGGAGCAAAACTGAGAAGACTGGCGAATGGAAAGTGATTGGTTCCTGACACTTTCCTCCGAACCCGTGAACTTCCATCTCTTCGGAAGTTACTTTATGTGGTCGGAGACGTTTGATGAGGGAATCCGTAATGTAGGAGGTTTGGCTACCCGGATCAAACAACACCGGGGCTTCAAAAGTTGCCCGACGATCGCGTTTGGACGTGACTGTGACGCGTCGTGTCATGAGAAAGGCGTGGGGCTTCTTGATTGAGATAGCTGCCCCCGTCATTGATTGAACCGGGGGTGCTAATTGCTTCTGTGTCTCGAGATTCTTCTGAACTCTCGAGGTTGCTCCTTCTCCCTCCTGAGGAGCAGATTCTGTGAGCAAATGGTTGTGGGACGTTTTCGCCCCTGATTGTGAATGGGCCTTGCGCCCTGCAAATCCCTTCTGATTAGGATTTGAGCGAGAATTGGAATGACTCCCTCCTTGGTTGGAGGTTGCATATCCTTTTTCGCAAATCATGAAATGATGTTTCTCCCCGCACTTGCTGCAACGTTTTGGAGAAGTGCATTGCTGGGAGTTGTGCCCCAGCAGAAGACAGTTAAAACATCTCTGCTGCTCCGTGAGGCGTTTGCGGCGTGCCCCAGGAGTTGAATACTTCAGGCACCGGCTTGGAACATGCCCTTCTCCATCACAAAGAGAACAGACACGATTTCCTCGACCTTGTCGGGGAAAATTTGATCCGACTGCATTGATGGTCGGAAAAGACCGATCCTCGCTAGAAGATTGATCATAAGCAAGTGGTCTGGAAGGTCGACCCGAGGATGATTTGTTGGAGTGGTGGCTGTTGTGCCCTCCAGAGCCCTTGCTCTGGGAACCTGATTCGGTTCGTTTGGGTTTGTCCTCCCCTCGAAGGACTTGAGCACAGCGCTGGACTTCTTCTTTGATGTCGGCGATGGACCGAATGGCTTTGCGGATGTAAATGCATGTGAACACTCGCCCTTCAGTCAATTCTTTCTCCACAATCGTAGTGAGAATGTTGACTGGAAGCTTTGACTTGATGGTCGATGCCATGAATTTATTGTTCTCATCCTCTCCACTGTCCACCAGTTGGCGACAAATCCGCTCAATGGCCTCCGAAAATGTTCGGAGGGCGGAGGCATTCTCTCCTGCTTTGGGGAGGTGGAGAAGCTCTGCCTGGAGGGACTCAACAAGAATTCGATTGTCCCCAAAACGCTTCTTGAGGATCTCCACCACCCTTGGATAATTCTCATCTGAAGGGGTGTAGAGATCAATTGCGCTCCTTGCTGGGGACTTGTGGGGAAGACATCCCAACAAGTAAATGTGCTTCTTGAAATCATCGATTCGCAAACGATCGACTGATGATTCAAAGAGCTTCCAGAACACTGGCCATTCTCTGGGCTCTCCCGAGAACTTAGGGAGAGTGATTGGAGGAAGGTTGACATCATGGCGAGGGGGAGGAGGCAACGGTTCCCTGGGGAAGGAACGCACACTCTCCTGATCGTCAGCCTCTATTGGTGGACCAATCGTTCCATCAATAGTGTCCATAATGCCTCGAGCTTGGTCGGCCCATTCCATGAAATGTTTGCCTTGTGGCTTGAAGTCCTCATAGCGCTGTTCCTCCTCTCGACGATCTTCTCCGAAGAGACGGAGGAGAAGAGTTTGCCAATTGTTATTGCAGTCTTCTAAGAGATTGATTGCACGGCGAATGCTCCGCCGATCCGCGAAGAGGTCTGCTCGGACCCCGTCGTCCATGTTCTCTTTGGCCAAATTGGTTGCCACATTCTCCAAATACCCCTTGAGTCGGGCCACGCATGGCCCGATGCGTGAACGGAGTGGTCCGCTCATTGAATTGCTTCAAGTACAGGCGATGAAGCAAATGGTTTGCGATTACGGGTGTCTTTTGGGACCCGTAGGGGGCTCCAAATTGTCGGTGCTGTTTTGGGTTCGACAATAAATAAAAAGGGATGGGGTGGAGAGGAGTGGACAAAGGGCAGGAACAAGAAGACTGCTGATGTGAGAAAGTGTATTGTGACACTTTCTCTGGAAGACCTTTTCAATGACTCAACCGATAAACCAAAAGTTTATTGCGGATAACTTTTCGATGGACAAATATATGGTGAGTCAGCAAATTGGTGGGAAGGAAAAGGCTAAATGGATGAAAATAAGCCAGCCACCAAAAATGGGGAGAGAGAAAAGGTGTCGATGGTGAACAATCATTCCTTATATAGTGGGTAACCAAAATAGAGAGAGATGAAAAACACGTGGACAATATTACGAAATATCGAATGGATGGGAGGATGGACAAACGAATATATATTTCGAAATAACGCGATGACAAATAAGCTAAATGTGTGGTAAGTGAATTGGGATAGGAATAGCACTAATAATAATAATGTTTAAGTGCATTGGGGTGGGAAAATAATAATAATAATAATAGTGATAATAACGGATCACTTTACATTAAAAATTGGGTTGGGCCTGCGAGTAAAAAACCCCCGATCGTAAGAGGAAAAAACCTCACAGTTGATTAAGTTGGTGCCATTTTCACGTCGCCTCTGGCGACACTCCGGGCCGGCCGCGCTTCAGCGGCGACGATGCTTCTTGCGCCGCTCGTTTGAATGATCGCGGCGGCGATGGCGATGGTGCTCGCCCTCTGAACTGTTAGAGCGGCGACGACCATGGTGATGGCCCGATCCTCTCCCTCCGAGAGGCTGCAAATTGCCTCCACTGAGGAAAGGAGGCGGGCGCGAAGGAGGCGCTGCGGGAAGGCGAGCCAATATTTGATCCTGGTTTGCCAGGATGCGCGCTTGGCCGCGTAGCAGCTCTGTCCAGATGTCCTCTCGTCCCCCTTCCTTCAAAGAAGGGAAGAGAGAGGTGGTGATGGAAGATTGGGCGGTTTCGTTGGTAGGCTTGGAGTTGGTGGGTTGAGTCTTTGCCTTCCCACCGGTATCTTTCGGCGTGGGAGTAGGGGGAGACTTTGCTTTCCCACTGGTGTCCTTTGGCATGGGAGGCTTTGCCTTCCCACCAGTGGCCTCCGACTCCAGAGAAGGCTTCGGGACGGAACTTGGCTCCTTCCCTCCCTCCAGTCCTCCCATCGCTTGAAGTGCTCTTTCGAGCGGGAATTGAGAGGATTTGGCCGATGTGTTGGCCTGGGAGGAACTGGCGGTGGAGGAAGGGATCTTCAGCTTTGGGATTCGGATGACAATCCGATCGGGCAGTTCCACTTGGGCTGGTGGAGGAAGATTATTCCCCTCCGCCTCTTGGCGGCAGGACTTGTGCTGGACCGAGGGAGGG
>JAQIYK010000838.1:0-11863 GCA_034700465.1 Rotylenchus robustus | reverse complement strand
GATATAGATGATGAAATTAAATTAAAATGCGGAACAGAAGAAAAGGCAAAAATTTTTAACGAATGTACCTTTCCAATATCTGAAACTAGCAATTGTAGAGTAATAGATCCTGATGTACGATGTGATTTTCCAGGAAATCCCATAAAAAATATAATAGAAAATACACAAAATATTTTACCAGTAAAATTAGAGCAAATTGAAATAAAAAATGAGAATAAAAATATAATAGTACTAATGAAACAAAGTACTGTAATGCAAATACAGATTTCTATAAAAAATAAGAAAATAACAACTTTATTTGAAAATAATACTTGTGAGATAAATCCAATAGAATTGAAAGGATGTTTTAATTGTAAAAAAGGAGCAAAATTAAAATATAATTGTAAAACTAATTTCGGAAAAGCGATAGGAAAAATAACTTGTTTAAAAAATTCAATTAATATTGATTGTTCGCAAGATGATGTAGTTAAAGAAATCACGATAGCATTTCAAATGAGTCAAATAGATATAGAATGCATATTAAAATGTCCAGGAAATGAACAAAAGTTTAAATTAAACGGAACATTAGATTTTATAGAATATCAACCGATTGATAGTCAGTCCGTTCTAGCTAAAGATCAAAATAAAGCTTCTTCAGTAGATTTTGATCCATTAGAAATAATTAAAAAATTCTTTTTGAATAATTTAGGAAAATTTTTATTAATTGGAATAATAATATTAGTAATAATAGGTATAATAGTATTTATCGCATTCTTACCATATATTTTACCATTATGTCCATATATTTTACAATGTTGTTGTAAACATAAAAACGAAACAGAAATTATAGTATCAAAATCTGTTGAAGATAATAAAAATACTGAAAATTTCGAGTTAAAAGAAAACTTACCAAAAATAAAGTATATTGATAATTTAAATCAAAATAAAGATACAGAAATTGAGACTAAAGAAGAAACATTATAATTAAATAATTTTTATTATTTAGCTGGAATTCAAACTCGCAGATCCGGTTGATGAAGAAAAAATAGAAATAAATACAATAATAGAAGATGATTTAAACTTAATACACAAAAATAAAGCATGTTATGAAATCATAGAGCATAGAATTAGACGATTATATAGTAACGCAGAAATTTATGTAACTGGTTCCATTCAATATGGAAATAATATAAAAAGTTCAGATTTAGATATAACTTTTGTTCTTCCATCAAATAAAAGAAAAATATTGGATATAGACAAAAAACGTAAATTAGAGTTAGAAAATTTAAATTTAGTTAAAAAAGATTTAGTTCAAATTTGTGATAAATATGAATTTAGACCAGCAAAAAATCCAGTTCTTAGAATTTATCTAAATGGTATCCAAATTGATATAACTAATGATTACTCAAACATAGAAATTGCAAAATTAATTAAAAAATATATGCAAATAGAGAAAATAAAAAACTTATGTAAAATAGTTAAATTTTTAGCAAAGAAAAATGAAGTTAATAGTGCTATACACGGAACTTTAAATTCAATTAGCTATACTGTATTAGTCATAAATTTTATAGGAGATATCCATCAAGAATTATTAATTGATTTAATAAAAATAGAAAATTTTGAAATGTGTGAAAATTTTAAATTAGAATTTTCTGTGTTAGAAATTGAAGAAAATTATAAAAGAGAATTATTAAAACTAGTTGATGAATTCTTTAATTATTATAGTAAATTTAACTTTAAAAAATTAGGAATAACTTTAGAAGGAGAAATAGATAAAGAAAAATTAGATATAAAATGGAAAAATGATTATATATTTATTGGATTAAATTCAAAAAATATTGCTAAAAGTGTAAAATTAGAAGAAAATTTTAGAAAAATAACTAAATTTTTCTCTAAAACCTTTTATTTAGAACACATGGATGAGGATACATTATCGATTATGTCGGAAAATAATGAAGGTGATAAATCAGGCACTGAAGAAGTTCAATTTATTGTAAATGTCGATGAACCTTTAGAAAAACGTATCAAATTAGCAAACGACAAATTCAGTAATTGGAATTTGATGGAAAAGTGTATGTTTAACTGTCAATTAGTGCGAATGAATGCAATACTCAGTAGACAAGAAAATCAACCTTTAATGGAATTAGTTTCAAAGTTAAATGTTAAATGTATAATAGACGCAATGCTAGTGTTGATTATAGCAAATACCAAAATAGCCGTAGAGGACAAATTATTTTTAGTAACAAGAATTGGAAATAGTTTTGCTACTAAGAAGGAATTAAATGAATTTGTGCGTGAATTCCTATTACCAATCGAAGAAAATGGATATGGAGACATCAAAAACATAATCACAAAAGTTTTGCTACCAAAGAACTTAGTTTATACATTGAATTTGTTCCGAAAATGCATACATAAAGAACAACAATATTGTGAAAACTTAGATGTATATTTTGCCATAGATAATTTGGAAATAGAATCTTTGGATTTATCGCATTTAAAATCAAACATCGAAGAAGCTATGATCTGGTCAAGAGCAAACACTTTCATGAATACTGGTCAAAATTGGGTCTACAACACCAGGCCTCTCTGCATTATTGGTGATTCTTTAGTTGGCAAAATAGCAAATAATGTGCATTGTTATATGAAAATATATGATGAAAAATCCATTCGACTTGCATTTAAAACCGACATATACAATGGAAAAGATGTGAAGGCAATCATCATCTTTTTTGGATCTAATTATTTGGAACAGCCAAAAAGTGGATTTAGTCTTATTACTCATATGAAAGAATTGCTTATGGACGTAGTCAAAATGCAAAATAAAAAGGTCATCGTGATTGCTCCTATACAAATGGGACATTATAGACAATATAATATTGCAAAATCACTATTAAAGCAAGAAGTAGAACAATTGAAACTTCAATTTTTACAAATAGACACAACGAACATGCTAATCAAGAAAATAGAGAATAATATAGAAAAAATAGAAATTCGGCCAGAATTATTCAACCATATTAGAAGCGAAATTAGCAACGCGCTCGGTTATGAATTACCAAAAAGGATTTATACTGAAAATAGAGAAAAACTATCTGTTAGTACGAACTTAGAAAAAACAAAGAACAATTTGTCTTATCTAACTATGAAGGCACCTAGTCAAGAAGCAACTAGTTCAAAACCTATTCAACAACGAATTTCGTATGCTCATGTTGTTAGGAAGCAAAATATAAATAGAGCTCTCTACCAACCAGCCAAAGGACGAGGAGATGGACGGAACTACCATGGAAATGGTCATTGAAGTGGGGAGAATGTCCGAGACGGAATATATTATTTTTGGGAAAGATATTTTTGGGAAAGATAATTAGAAGCAGATATTCTAAGGATGATTTTTGTATGGTGAAAATCGTAAGATTTGTCTTTTCTTCTTCATTCGTAATATATTTTGTTTGGATAAAATTATCTTGGTTCTCTACAATTTGGCGACCCTGCTTGGTGCTCTTTTCTTTTTTTGAAGTGGGGAGAAGACCCCCTACGAACTGGTCTGTATCCCGAACACTTTGAAGAACACAACCCGGACTCATTGGTATTACCAGGAATTTAAGGTTTACTATTTTTCAATGTACTATTTTAAAATTATTCTTACATGAGTTCAATAAAATTAGCAAATAATGAACTACAAGTGATTTTAAGAGATAAAACTAGATGATATAGTAATTGAACCTAATTTAGCTTCTACTTATGAAGAAAATAGAAAACATTTTGAAAATATAGCTTTGAAATTAGAAAATACGCTAAGTAAAATAGTTATGTTAAGAAACCAAATTATGGATAAAAATGAAGAATGGGAAAAATATATAAGAGAATTAAATGAAATAGAAAAAGAAAAGCAGATAAAAATATACGAATCAGAAATATATCCTTATTTAGATACTGCAAATAAGTCTGGATTACTTATAATTGATATAAAATCAAAACAAAGAAATTCGATACGATATAAAAACATTTGATAGAGAACAAAATAGATTAAAACAAAGATTAAGCGAAAGTAGTAATAATAGCCTTGGATATAATAATAATACAATAGATAAAAATATAGAATCAACAATGAACAAATCTACGACAAATATAGAAGAAAATATTCCTAGAAATAATAATAAAAATAGTGTTAACTTGAAAACGATACCTAAAAATAATAAAAGTAATAGAATTTTATCGGCTAGATCTTTTAGAATACCAGAAATCCATATCCCTGAGTTTGATGGCAATTTAAGCAAATGGATGGATTTCTGGCAATGTTATCAAATAGCGATACATAATAATGACGAGTTAAACAAAATAGAGAAATTCTTGCTTTTAAAAAAGTATTTAAAAGGTAGAGCAGAAAGGGTTGTAGCAGGATATAAATTATCTGAAGAAAATTATGATTTTGCTATAGTTTCTATAAAAAAGCGATTCGGTGATAATGAATTAATAAAACATGGTTTGTTAACTGATTTAGACAAAATTTATCCCGCTAGTGAAAAGATAGAAAGTTTAAGAA
Source organism: Rotylenchus robustus (assembly GCA_034700465.1). NCBI lineage: Eukaryota > Metazoa > Nematoda > Chromadorea > Rhabditida > Hoplolaimidae > Rotylenchus > Rotylenchus robustus. The sequence continues at coordinate 7,347 of JAQIYK010000838.1, read as the reverse complement.
ATACATTTGAAAAAATAAACGAAACAATAAACCAATTAGTTTCAATAGGCGAAGACCCCAACAATAGTCAAACTATGGTGTTAATTGAGAAAAAGTTTCCTAGTTTGACTAGAGAAATATTTAGAAAAAAGCGTAGGGAGCATGAATGGGATTTATATGATCTTATTGAATTTATAGAAGAGTTAATAGTAACTGAAGAAGCGGCAAATAGGTACGAATATGATCATAAATATGCAGAAAAAGTTGATATATCGAAATTAAATAAATTCACTAAAAATTATAAAAAATTTGGTAATCAATCAAATGAAAAACTAGACTTAGAAAATCAAATTACAACCATGGCAGTACGCGAAAATAGTAATGATAATGATAAAAATGAAAAACAAATTAGAAATCCTTATTGTATCTTTTGCAAAAAGAATGACCATTGGACTAGCGACTGTTTAGTGTATAAAAGTAATGAAGAAAGATTAGATATTATAAAAAAGGAAAAAAGATGTTTTAAATGTTTTAAACTAAAGCATATAGCTAAAGAATGTAGATCTCAAAGAAAGTGTAGAAAATGTAAAGGAGAACATAATCAAGCGATATGTCCTAAACGAGAAGAAAATAAATCTCAAGAATTAGTCCAAGTTAATGTTTTGGAAAATAGTCCCTATCAAAATAATGATGAACAAATAGTTAATTCAGTGAATAGTATAGAAAATATAGAAATTAATCAAAATAATGATAAACAAACAATACTTATGGGAATAAAAGCTAAAGTTAAACACCCTCGTAAAGAAAATGAAATTGATGCTCTTATATTTTTTGATAACGGATCTGAACTTAGTTTTATAACTCAAAAACTCGCCGAAAAACTTGATTTACCAATAATAGAAGAAAAAACTTTACAAATAAGCAAATTTGGAGATATAAGAAGTAGCATAAATACCAAAAAAGTACTCTTTGAATTAATATTTGAAGATAAAAGTACAACTATGATTAATGCAAGTATAGTACCTATAATAACAAATAAAATGAAATATTCAATAAGTAATAATTTAGATTTATACAAGAATAAAATAAAGTTAGCCATAGATACACCAGATATTTTAATTGGAATTGACCAGTTAAATAAAATAATTGAAATGAATATATTACCATCCGGTTTCAATATAACATCTTCTAAACTTGGTCCTATAATAAGCGGTACAGGAAATGTAGAATATATATATTCTAACTCTGTTAAAGAGTCAAGTAATGATAAATGTGATCCTCGCCGTAAAATATATACAGTTATTGAAAATAAGGACCATAATAATCATAATCATATAAACCATAATTTAAAAATAGAAGAAACAATAAACCAGAACGAGGAAATAAGACCTAAAGATAAAATTCTTCCTGATCAAAATAATAATACAGAATTTATGTATTCTTTGGAAACAATGGGAATAAATGAATTAGATGAGAAAAAAGAGGATGATATAGCAATGGAAAAGTTTTTAATGGAAGTAAAATTAGTTGATGAACGAATTGAAGTAAGATATCCTTGGAAAGATGATAATAGTAAATATGAATTAAAATCTAACTATGAACATTCATTATATAGATTAAAAAACTTAATTAAAGTTTTAAGCAATAAAAAACTGTTAAAAAGATATGATGCGATCATTAAAGAGCAATTAAGGCTAGGAATAATAGAAAAGGTAGATATGAAAGCTCAAACTGGCCCTATAATTCATTATATACCCCATTTTGCTGTTATACGAGAAGATAAAAATACTACTAAAGTTAGAATTGTTTTTGATGCTAGTGCAAAAACAAATATTAATGATAAATCATTGAATGATTGCCTCTTAAGAGGACCGGTTATTTTAGCAGATATCATAGGTATGTTATTAAGATTTAGATTAGCTACTATACCAATATTAGCAGATATCGAGAAAGCGTTTCTAATGCTTTCCGTAAATGAAATAGATAGAGATGCAACCAGATTCTTTTGGATTCGCAATATAGAAAATCCGGATTTGGAAGATATTAATAATATCGAAGTATATAGATTTAAAAGAGTAGCATTTGGAATTGTATCTTCACCTTTTTTATTAGCAGCTTCCATACAAGAACATTTAAAAAGAGAAAATAGTGATTTAGCAAATGAAATTGCTATTAATATATACGTAGATAATGTATTTATGAGTGCAGAAACTATAGAAGAAGCAATAGAAAAATATAATTATTCTAAAACAATGTTTAATAAGGTTTCTATGAATTTAAGAGAATATCTTAGTAACTGTAAAGAATTTTTAAATCTTATACCGCAAGAAGATAAAGTTGAAGTTAATAATGCCAAAATACTAGGACTTTGTTGGAATATTGAACGAGATGTATTTGAATACAAATTTAATTTTGATTTAGGACCTAAGTATACTAAAAGAATAGTGTTAAAAAATTTAGCGAAAGTATTTGATCCATTAGGACTATTAAGTCCAGCTTTAGTAAAATTAAAGTTATTTCATCAAAAATTATGGAAATTAAAACTAGATTGGGATGATACATTAAGTTATGAAGATAATCAAGAATGGAAGGAATTAGTTTATGAATGGAATGAAACTACAATTGAAATACCAAGAAATATTTATGTAAATAATGAGGAAGTTGAATTACATACATTTGTAGATGCATCAATAACATGTTTTGCATCTGCTACTTATATAAAAATATTAAGAAATAACAAAATTTATCTAACCTTTGCAAAAAATAATTTAACACCTTTAAATAAGAAAATTAGTATACCTAGATTAGAATTATTAGCAATATTGTTAGGGAGCCGTGCCGCTAATTTTATTAAAGTGGAAATTTAAAAAAAGAAAGGAATTAAAGTAAATAAAAGTATAATTTGGTCAGATAGCCAGTGTGCAATTAATTGGATAAACACATTAAATATTCAAAAATTAGAAAGATTTGTACGAAATAGAGTTAAAGAAATACATAAATATAATGAATTAGAAATTAAATATGTAAATTCATTAGATAATGCTGCCGATTGTGCAACTAGAGGTATATCTCCTAAAGAATTAAAAAATCAGGATCATATATGGTGGTCAGGACCAGAATGGTTAAATAAAACTTCTGAACAATGGCCAAATTTAATCACAATAAATATTAAAGAATTAAATATTAAAAAAGAAAAACAATTTGAATTTAGTAAACAAATAAACAATCCTTTTTTTGTAGCAAATATAAAACTTAATAATGTGACTAATTTTCTATGTTTAGAAAATTATTCTTCTTGGGAGAAATTAGTAAAAATTGTTATAGTTTGTTTAAAATTCATAAAACAAAAATTAGAAACAAAAGGTAATAATAATTCATCCATATTTGTTAAAGAAATAATAAATGGAGAATATAGAAATATTGCTGAACGAATTATAATAAGATTAATTCAAAAAGAAATAACTAATAACGAAATTAACCAATTTAAACTTTGTTTAGATTAGAATGGTATATACAAATGTTATGATAGATTAAAAAGAATTAATATAATAGGAATTAATCCTAACCCAATATATTTACCTAGTAAAAATCATGCTTCTAGATTATTAATAAGATATATACATAATAAATTAATGCATAAAGGTACTCAAGACACCTTAGCATTACTAAGAAATAATTTTTGGATTTCAAATGGTAGAAGAACAGTTAATTCTGTTATTCATACTTGTTTTATTTGTAAATTATGGCGATCTTTTCCTTATAGTAAACCACAAATGGCACCAATTCCAAAATTTAGATTAAGTAAATTACCAGCTTTTACTAATATTGGACTTGACTATCTAGGACCGTTCTTTGTAAGGAATGAAAATAGAGAAGAAGTAGTTAAAAGATGGATTTGTCTATTTACTTGTACAAATATTAGAGCAATTCATTTAGAAATAGTTTTTGATTTATCGGCTTTATCATTTTTAAATGCTTTAAAACGATTTATAGCGCGTAGAAAGTGTCCTAAATTAATAATTTCAGATAATGCAAAACAATTTATAGCAACTTCTAAAACTATCGACTTAGCTTGGAATGAAATAATAGCTCATCAAAATATAACAAATTTTTCTGAAGAAAATAAAATAAAATGGATACATAATCCGCAATATGCACCGTGGTACGGTGGATTTTTCGAAAAATTAATTTCTTTAGTTAAAGACTCGATGCGAAAAGTAATAGGAAAGAAATTACTAAAATTAGACGAATTTTCAACTTTAATCACTCAAATAGAATCAATAGTTAATGTTAGACCACTCACATACCTATATAATGAACCATGTTCAATAAAAATACTTAGACCTGTTGATTTTATTATGCCAGGCAATACAACATCTCAATTTATGTTACCATATTTAAAAGAAAATTTAAATGATGAAGATTATCTACCAAAGGATTTAGAAAATAGAAAATCATTATTAAAATTGCTTAAAAAATCTGAAGTTATAGTTGAAAAATTCTGGATTTTATGGAGTAATGAATATCTTAATAGTTTACGTGAAAGACGTGAACAATATCATAAAGGACCATTTCATCAATATAAAGGAAACCCATTGTTAAATGAAGTAGTATTAATTAAACAGGATGGAATTCCAAGAAATAAATGGAAAATAGGAAAAATAGTTGAATTTGAAAAGAGTAATGATGGGAAACATAGAATAGCAAAAGTAAAAATTGCACAAAAAATCATTAAAAGACCAATCAATGATTTAATACCATTGGAAATTAGTAATAATATAAAAATTGAGGAAAATAAAGTAAATAATGATGACAAACAATTAATAGTATCTTCGATTACAAATAAAAAATTTGTAGGGGGAGAAATAGAACATAAAGATTCCTCTATTACAAAAAAATCATTGACAAATAAAAAATCGTCATTTGATTTTAATTTATTAAAATTATCTTGGTTTTTAACCATAATAATATTTTTTAGCTTAACCCCATTAGCTTTTGCTAAAGAATGTCAATTTAATAAAACTGGTATATCCAAAATAAAAGTATTAGCAGTTACTCAATGTGTAGATGAAGGATATATTATTTTAGAAAATAATAAAGGAATTTGTTGGATAAAGCATTTATGTAATAATGGTTATAAAATACATTTATCAAACCAATATAATTACGAAATTAACGTATCAAATATTAGATTAATTCATAATTTAATGAAATATAAAAGATTTATTAGAACAAATAATTTTAGTACATTAGTTGAAAGAAATTCACCAATAAAATGTATAGAAAATTGTTTATGTCCTAAATGGTCAATAGATTGTTCCCATTATCGAGGTTCATTAACTAAACAATTAGGATTAACCACAAAACAAAAAACTCAGCTAGATAAATTGTATCCAAGTGATATTTGCTCCGAAAAAAAGATAGATTCTTGTGACAGTAAGGAACAATTTAAGAAATTTTATATAGTAGAGTTATATAATGGCGAAATGTACTATATATCAAGATTAAATTTACGAAAAGTTATTTTAGCGGATAAAAATGATTATCAGTGTATTAGTAAAAATGAAAATTCGATAGTCTCAAAAAATAGATCTGGAACACCAGAATTTTGTAGTATATTTAATTGCGTAGATTATGGTGCTAGATTTTGTTATTATGAGTTGACAGAAGCCTTTTTATTAAGAACTTTTGATATGACTGTTGAGATACCTATATTTGCATATGGTTATGTAAAGTTAGTTTATTATGGATATAAGAAAACAGTGAATAAATTTAGGCCATTATTGAATGAAGAAAGTAATAATCTACTTAATATAAGTATTAGATGTACAGAAAAAGGTTTATTTATTAAAGAATTAAATAAAACAATGATATCTAAAAATGAAATAGATAAATTTACTATATGTTTTCAACACAAATGTCTAAATAAAACTTGTAGAAAAACCGAATGTAATATGTATAATATTACAAAATGGGATAATATAGATTTAGAATTATCAGAAGAGTTAACTATATTCGATTATTATTATCAAATTAAAATAGGCTATGATATAAAAACAGGCGAATGTCCTGCTGTGTCTATATGCAAAAGAATTAATTGCATTTTTTGTAACAAATTAATGATGAATTCTCATTGTAAAGAAAATTTTAATATATCATGGAAAATAACTATTTCCATTTTAATTATAGTTATATTTTTAGGATGTCTAATATTATATTTTGCAATATTTTGGTTTGGACTTTTGGAAAATAGACTCGAAATGATAAGAAATGAAAATATAAAAAGAAATTCTAAAAAATCACATAAAATAGAATTTAATAAAAGAACTGAAAATATAGTTATTGAAAATACTGGTGAATTAAAAAATACAGAAACAAACAATAAAGATAAATTAATTAGTCAGTCAAAAAATGAAGATAAGAATAAAATTAAAGAAAGTGAAATAGACATAATTAGTAATATTGAATGTGAAAGTAATAGAAAACAAAAAATATTAAGAAGAAAATCATTAATTCTATTAGATAGAAAGAAAAAATCTTTACCATTAATTACTATATTAATAGTATTACTACAAATTAGTTCCATAAATTCAAATTGTGATAGAACTATAAGCTTAACGGCCAATCAAAGAACCTGTTCGATATCAAAAGATAATATTAAAAATTGTTATTTTAGTGAAACAAGTCTGTTAACACTGCAACCAACACAATTATCTTGTTTAGAATTTTCCGATGAAAATAGTACGTTAGGTTACATAAGTTTAGAAGTAAAAGAAATTAAATCTGAATGCAAAAAACAAAATTTATATTATGCTAGAAATTATGAATTTAATGTTAGAAGTTCAAAAAGATGTGCTTGGAAAGGAGATTGTGTTGGTAGTAAATGTGCTGAGATACAGCCATCTTATAAGAGCTCAGAATTTAATGAAGAGATAAATAATCGACCAGGATATACATTTTGCCGAGATGGCTGTGGTTGCTGGGCGTGTAATTGTCTTAGTTGTGCTACCGCTTGTATAATATATAGAATTTTTGTTACTCCTATAGAAGATAAAACATATGAAATTTTTAGTTGTCCGACCTTTGATACAAAAATAAAAATACAACTTAGTTTAAACATAAAGGATAAAACTAATGTAAAAGATGTTATTTTAACACCTGGATTTCCAGTAGATATAGATGATTTAACAATGACATTAGTATCGGAAACAACTCCAAAAGTACCAATAATAGGTAAAAATTTTTTATTACAGATAAAGAACAAACTGCTATAATTGATATAGATGATGAAATTAAATTAAAATGCGGAACAGAAGAAAAGGCAAAAAATTTTAACGAATGTACCTTTCCAATATCTGAAACTAGCAA
>JAQIYK010000837.1:0-11869 GCA_034700465.1 Rotylenchus robustus | reverse complement strand
TTGAAACATTAGTATATTTTTAAAAAATTCGCCGCGCCGGAGGCGCGGCAATTTTTTTTGAAGAGGTAGGGTGGGTGCCCCCCCCCAAGGCAAAATCCTAGATCCGTCCCTGTTTCGGGTGGGGCTACATGGCCCTGAATCAGTGTCGCTGCATGTTTTAAGCAGCTGATTGATTATATATAGATTATCCAATGCAAAAATTTCAGTAATTATACAATTTAGACCGTATGCTGAACATGGAGATTGTAGATGAAGTTACGAGACTGAATTAAGCTTTGCTGAAAATTTGGAAAAGTCATTTAATCGTGCATACGTTTTGTATCATTGACATAGGTTGACAAAAGAGTGTATACTAAATATGTGTGGATAAATAGGTTGACAAAAGAGTGTATAATAAATATGTGTGGATAAAGATGCTGTATGAGTTAGATTGTCTTTCATCGTTATTCCACTCGATGTTATTTTCCGAAAAAATCACTTATATTTTACCTATGATTTAAAAAGCGATTTAGATTGTTTTTGAGCTATTCTGATCTGAACAGGAGGTGGAATGTTTATGCTACGTACGTGCTGCATGCTAAATGTCTTAAAAGGTACTTTTTGTCATCAATTCACAACCAAATCGCCAACAATGGATAACATAAGGACACCACGATATTATCGAGACAGGTTAAATACCTTGAGGTCAGTTTAGTTTTCTTTGGAAAAGCTAAGATTATTGTGTGAAAAGTCGCTCGCCATGGACAACGTTGTTTTTAGTGTCATTTGTTTGAAAATAGCTGAAGAATAACTATAGAACAGTATCTGTTTTTTACTCGATGCTTTGAAACCTGAAGATCGTTACCACGGAGAAGGAACGGAACACTCACCGATCTCCTACCTAAATCATTGTCTTTATTTCCTCGAGCGTGGCCATAATACACAAGCAAGCGAGAAGATTTGGTTGGCCGTTAACGAGTCTATCAAAATATGTACCAGGTCAAACAGAATCAAAATGCATAGTCACAACGCGAAGAAACTGTTTATTGAGTTTCTTGTCGACTATGTGGCCAAGGACAAGAGCGAGAAGAACGCCATCAAAAAAGCTTGGAAATTAATTGAATGGTAATTTGCTTCATTATCAATTATTTCATGGACCAAGAAATAAATAATTACACAGGTGCCACGCCAATGCATATGAAGATGAATATAGCAAAGAAAAAATTGAAAAAACGATGTTGCCGGCCCTATTCCTCATAAACAAAATTGGACACATTGCCTATGAGTTTGATGTGGACACATTCAGAAAATACTATGATGTGAAAGGAGGTGTGAACCACTTTCGTTCATCCATTAAGTTCAATTGGTAAATTTTACAACTAAAATATTAATTCAACAATTAGGATGTTGCCGCAGATTAGAAAGTTCCTTTTTGTTGCAAAAAAGTAAAAAAATTTATTGGGGAAAAATCCAGACCTGTGTTCTGATCCAGATCGATCTCTAATAAAAAACAACGGTTTATTTAGCGTCTAATGAGTTTAAAATGCCATTTTTGGATGACTATATTGAAACGAAAACTTTGAGGAAGAAAAGCAATGAAAAATTAAATCGTGTCATGACCACAGGATTAAAAAAGTCATAAAAAATGTGAAGATTTTCGTTTTGAATAATCGTGAAAATGATCATTTAAATTTTTATTCGATTTCATTGGACGCCAAAAATCGCTATTTTACAAGAAGGGATATGAGAATGACAAAAAGGCTATTTTTTAAATTTTTTTGCCATACATTAAAATTTCAATAAATTTATTTAAGTTACGAAGTTAAGAGATGCATAAAAACTGAAAACGTTGCAAATAACATTAAAAAATGAAAATTACCGGAATCATCCGGATTTACCGGAATCATCCGAAAAATTAAATATTGTTTTTTAGGACCGGGCCGACGCCGACCTATTATTAAGCTCAACAAATAGACGGAGTAGGATATACATGATTATTGGATACGGGTTACACTTTGTTCACAGCGCTCATTGGATGTTTAATTTTAGCTTAAATTAATGACTTAAACAGTTTTAATTGTTGATGATCTCGACATATTACATAAATTTTTGTTTAAAGTTGGAAATCCCAAAATTTTCTGTTGATGCACAAATTTTGTAAAATGTCTAACTCCAGACTTTTTGAATATATCTATACAAAATATAATTGTAATTTTGGAGTATTATGGATTTATTATTTACTTTATGCAATGGATAAAGCCGAAAATAAAAAGCGAACTAAACCGATGTTTTCAATGTTCCAAAAGCGACAGAAACGTTTACATAGTGGAGGAGAAAGTGCCGGAGAACTTTTGCCCAAATTGAAATCTAACTCAACACAGGATGACATTCGTAAGTAAATTCCAACTGATTTATAAGATTATAACTAGTATTTCCCAATTTTAAGTTGGATTTTAACACCAAAAATTTTAAGTTAATCGTCTAAAGGACCTGGTTGGACTCACTTGCGCCAACAATTCCGAGAAATTTCATCTCCTGCGACGCCGAGACATGTTTTTGTACAAATTTCGCGATATCACTTCAGATGCAGGCAATCGTCAGCTCACAAAAGTATATTATTTAAATTTAACTAATCTGTTGTAATTAGCTTTTTATTGTAATTTTTAAAGGGAACATGCCCCGACATGTGTCCTGAAAAGGAAAGATACATGCGAGATGCGAAAAAGGACGTGCATTTTTACGAACACAATGCTCAAGGGCAGATGGCCCACGAAAAAATGGTGAAGGATTACAGTCGATCGGCTGCAGACCAGGTTGAACTTACTCAATTTTATTATGCTATGCAAAAAATTTTAACTTTTTCAGGATACACCACTCCCCCATGAGCTACGCTCCTTAAAAACTCTACAATTCACAATGGATTATTTGATTTTCAATGTAGTAAACTATAAAATTAAAGTGTTTATTTGTTAGCCAAAATATGTATTTTAAGATAGCCAGCGAAATGCCTACCGCAAATGCAGATTTAGCAAGATGGTACGATTTTCTATGGTCAAGGACTCGAGCAATTAGAAAGGTTTCATTCTTGTCAGTCAGCGAATGTATAAATAACCGAAATAAAAATGTTAGGATATTACGCAGCAAATGCTCAACGATGAATTAGCGGTGGATCTTGTCGAAAAATGTGTTCGTCTCCATATTTTTGCATCCTTTCGATTAGTTCATCTTGAAGCTGATCTTTTTGACTACAAAATGAATACAGGTATAGTATATTCTATATTCACACACATTAGACATATTTACATACATTTAGAAAACTTGTCAAAAAGTCTTCAAACACTTCGTCACATGTACGATGATTTGTCCAAGAAGCACATATATTGTTTCAATGAATCCGAATTTCGTTCATATGACGTTTTATTGAACTTGTCTGACTTCAATGTTCACAGGTATGTTAATAGGCTTAAAATTATTTAAAAAATTGAATTCAGTCAAGTACTCTCCTATCGCACAGTCGTTCGGGATGACCCGCAAGTCCAACTCGCCCTCAGCCTTGCCGGTGCACTTCAAAACAACAATTACATACGTTTTTTCCGACTAGTTCGGCACCAGGCCACTTTTCTTCAGGTGATCACATTGATTAATTTAAATTATTATTTTTATTTGAATTATTTTATAGGCTTGCTTATGCCATCATTTCTTCTCTTTGATCCGTTCCGAAGCGCTTAAAGTCATTTGCATGGCTTACAACATCTTCCCGTTGGATGCATTTGCGGAGTACCTGGCCTTTGATTCACAACATGATGCAGTGAATTTTCTCAAGCAATTTTATCTGGAGCTGGACAACACCGACCCAAACTTGATCAATGTTCGAGATGGGAGGAATATATTCGGTGGACCAGAAGCACCGAACCCCAGCTCAATCCAGCAAACATATTGTCGTTGGATTGAAGCTAAAGCGCAAGCACAAGCCCTTACTCTCCCCAAGGTTTTGGACAGCATGTATAAGCTTAAAATAATTTACATTAATTTTAGATACTCTGCAATAATCCACTGGCAACTCATCCTGACTATTTGAAAAGTTTGCCAAAACCTGTGGATTCCTTCTCAAAAGAAAATAATGCCTATGTGAATGATCCCGTTATAAAAGAATTTTTCGGTTTGCATGGAATGGCTGTTTCATCGGTGCACAAAAATCTACGAGTCGAAGCACCGCCAACATTTTCATTTACCAGGTTCAATTTTGTACACAACCCTAATAAGGGCTCTGATCACTTAAACTAATATGAAAGAATAAATAAATATAGTTGAAAATGCATTATATATATTTTTACGTCCCCTCCTATGCCCTTTCAAAAATAGACATTTTTAATTCTGGGGAAGGTTTTTACTATATAAATAATGTAAAATTAAAGGACACTTAAACCTACTCAAACTGGATTCAAATTTGGATCAGCTCAACCTATTCAATCTGTTGGCTTCCAATTTGGATCGGCGAAAAGTTCTTCTGCCGATGAGATGACAATATTCCTTCAGCACAAATTAATCGAAAGGATCATATCTAAAGAATTGAACCGAACAGCTGAATTAACACGGATTGAGTGTATTCGGGAACATTTACGGTAATTTAGTATCTAAATTTAAAATATGATAATACTTTCTTTGAAGGACTAAACGAACAATTCGTCGTTGGATGTCGTTTACAAGAAAGAAGGCTAACATGCGTTTGTTATTGCATTTGTCTGTAGCTCTGTTTGATAGCATTGTGACTCGTCAATTGCAAATACACGCAAAGGAAATATATAGGTACTTTTTCTGGACAGAGTCCGTACGTGCAAAATTGTCCATGGTGGTAGTCCAAAAAGTGGACTCTTCAGTATTCAATTGTAAAAAAAAGGAAATTTATTATTGTTTTTCGAATATAAAATAAGGGAAAGAATTCCCTCCTCCCCTTCTAATTGTAAAAATTCTTGCTATCTTATGGATATTTTTTTGCTGTATAGAAGAACTTACTTAGGCGAGGTTCAGGAAACATGGAATTTTTATATTCTCACTCAATTATTTATGGAAAATCCATCAATCTCATTAAATCTTTTAACATGTGATCGTTTTTAGAATTTACTGCGCAGATTACTCCAACCAATTGGCTCGAGAAATTGCATTCGATCAGGGAAATATGATCATCGACAAGCTGGTCCCCGATCTGTTGTACTCAATTGCCTGCCGAATTCGCGCCAGTCAAGTGCGCCATGTACAAGAACGGTTGGAGCACATTCGTGCCAATTTGCACAAGGCGTGGCTCAGACAATTCACGGACCACTGGCTTTCTGTCGTGCGCAGGAATCGGATCTTGCGCAGCATTACTTTTCTTGCACAAGGTTTACACATCGCAGGCTTGGAACTAGAAAAATTTCCGAAAGGAATTTTTATAGGGGCGTCGGATCCGAAAAATTTGCTACTTAAAAATATATAAAAAAAATTTGCTACTTATGAATATGCCCTAGAAAATTCACTAATTAATAAAAGATGTGTTTTCAAAAAAAAGGAGGCCATTTTGAACGAAAAATTGTTCATTTTTTGCACCATTTTGGGACAAAAAGAAAACATTTTTTCTTTTATTATTTTTGAAAAGTTATTATTTTTTTAAATTAACAAAGTTATTGCAAAATTACATTTTCGGGAGGCGATTTTCTTCATGACGTACTGTTTGTTAGTGAACTAAATCACACAATTTACAGGGAATGCCATGTCGACATTGACACTTTCTCCATCCAAACGACTGTTCAGGCCAGGCGTGAAAAGGGTGACAGCAAAAAGGATGGAAGAAATGGTGGAGGAAAGGATGAGGAAGGACGAAGAGCGGCGAAGGAAACTGGTGGAAGAACAGGAGAGAGGAGCAGATGAACAACGTGTGAATGGCGCGGGTGAAAGACATGTCTCGGCGGCAGTGGCAATTCGGGAACAAGTTCTGGACGGCGTCTCCTTCAAGCACGGCACGTTTTGTAGTTGGTACTAGAGATCGAGATTTTGAAAAAGTCTGGACCTTGATCTGGACTCTGGACTTGGGATCCGGTTCTGGACAAGATTTTTCTGGACTTAGTCCAGAAAAGTCCAGGTCCAGGATTTAGTCCAGACATGCCAAAATAGCCTGGACCTGGACAACTGGATCCAGAAAAGTCCAGGTCTGGATACAGGTCCAGCTCGATCTCTAGTTAGTACTTATTCAGTTTCGTCTACCGAAAACAACAATTTAAGCAAATTTTTTGTATTGAAAATCAAACTTTTTTAAAGTTTGAATTTTTTAAATTTTTACTATAAAATAGTTGAACTGAACCAACTGGACAGTGGACAAGTACCGAATATGTGTTTCAGCAAATTGCCATCCTTGTTAATAATGTGAGTTCGCCTTTAAGACAACAACAATTCCTTTGGAACGTCAGCAAATTTGAATCTGTTCCGGCCGGCAGCGGGAATGCACAAAATGATGACACCCGAGCTGATGCAGCAAATGGCGCAAAAGAAACTGCAGCAAAATTCCCAAAAATACTTAAGGACAGAAATGCGCAATATTGAACATGGAACTGGACGAGAAGGTGATGGTACATATTTTGGAAACGGGCACTTTCTGCAGTGAGCGAAGAAGATTCTTTCTTTTTTTTGTAACTTAATATTTCAATGGCATTGTGCATTCATTTTCCTAGTGCCTTTTTCGGTCCGGTTCCGATTTGCGGGGCAACATTTTTGGCCCATTTTGACGTGTCAATGTTAATCAATATAATTAATTTAAGCGTGTCAATTGTCAATGTTAATCAATATAATTAATTTAAGGACATAACAATAATAGCACCAATTTTGAAGCGCTTGGAATTTATGCTGAAAACCGAAATACAAAACATGTTTTTTAAGTTATGGGAGCCAGTTGGCATTTTCTTGCATTTGACAAAGTAATCGGTCCGAAAAAGCAATGTCATATTTATTTGTACACACAGACAGGCCCGTCGTCAGGGGGGGCGAGGGGAAGGGGACCATGCCCTCCCAAAAATTCCGCCCTTTTGTTTTCAAAATTCGCCGCGGCGCCGCGAAACTATGATTTTTCAATAGGATCTCCCTTTGTAAACCCAAAATCCGTCAAATTTTTTTTCGCAAAACTAAGAAAATTTGACTCTCAAATCAAAAATACACTTCTGAAAATCGAAATTTTCTGTACAATACTAACAATACACCCCTAAGAATTGCCTTTTCTGTGCAAATACAAAACTTTACTCAATAATTTTATGGCCCCTCCGAAAAAAATCCTGGCGACGGCCCTGCACACACATTCCATATTGTTAATGTTGCTGCGGGTAAAGGGACAACCAATGTTCTGAGGATGGGATGTTTCATTGTGGGATGTTTTTTTCTTTTCTTTTTTCATCAAATTGGTTTTGCTGCGGTGTACTGCTTGGACTTGTTCGTCGCGCCACTTCCCCCACTTCTGGCCAAAGCAGCGAGTTTGTCCGCCATGCTCCCCGTCACCGTCCAACTCAACGAGCGAAGGGACAAGCCCCTGCTGCAGATTTCCCGGGGCACGTTGACGGGCACCACCCGTTTGTGTGTGTTTCTGGCGTGTAAGGGGTAAATATATACATTCTAAGGCAATGCCAAAACTGGGCACCTGTGCCCAGGATTTGGATTTGTTTAGGATTTGGTCTTGGGGGGGGCACACATGCTGGACGACCACCCCCACCTCAAAAAAATTTTCGCTAGGCGCCGAAGACGCGTCTATTTTGCTTAAATTTTTTAAAAATTCGTTAGTTTTCTTTAAAAAATCTATCTTAGGGTCTGGCGGTGCCATTAGGCGCCGCCAGGAAAATTTTTTGGAAAATTTAGTACCTTTCTTAAGAAATTTTGCTCAAATTTTGATGAAAATTTATTTTATTTTTTTAAATTTTTCTCTTTTTTCCTTCTTCCTTCTCCTCCGCTCTCCCCTCTCACCCCTTCTTCCTTTTATTTTTTTTATTTTTCCTCCTCTTGGGGGGGACACGGGCCCCCGGATCCCCCCCCCCCCTAAATACGTCCCTGGTGCACACATTCCATCCAATACTCAGGTCGGAAAGTGGCGCCGGAATTTTCAAATCGATTCTCCTAAGTTTTTTTGCTCATTATTTTTTGTTTTTTCTATTTGGTGTCCAATTATCCGGACACCATCCGGAACCGAATTTTTCGGATATCCGGAACCGAATATTTCTGATATCCGGAATAGAATTTTCCGGTTCGGTCCGGATCCGCCAACCCTACTTGTGACCCAATACGGTTGATGGATTATGTCAGCAAAAAACAGTATTTTGAGTTGGGGTGGTGATGAGTTGGAGCGGTGATGAGTTGGGTTGATACCCCCTTGCCCATGTATGTATGGCAGAAGGTGTTGGTGTCAAAATGAATTGCGGTATTTCAAATCAGGAAATAAATGAACAAACGATGGTGACGCATGATGATAAGTTTTTGCAACAACAGAAGGAATTGCTTAGTGAATCGGTTTCTTCTAATACTGACGATGAGGATTTTCGTTGCGCGGGTCCAACCCCTTCAACACCAACAGATGAGGTAAATTAAATTTACGGATGGATCAAGATCAAATAATTAAAATTGAGTTATTGTAAAATACGATATTTGGATCTCTGTATAGTTTCTACTAACTAGTATACCTTCACAAAAAGATGATTAATTTTGTTCGTTTATAATAACAATTTTCCTGACCTAGGGAATCAAAATAACTACAACAACATTGAGCTATCAGAGTGACATGCTTCGTAATCATGAAGTGTCAAACATGGATGACGATTTTCGTTGCACTGTTAATACACCAACACCACCACCAAGTCCTATTGAGTATGAAGAGCCAGCTGTACAGATAAATTATGGCGATTGCTGGGTATTATTTTAGTTAATAAGGCGATTGCTTGGTATAATTAATAGGTAGGATTGTTCCTCATTCGAATATTTTGTAACTTTAGGAGATGAAGGCAGATAAAAAAGACGATCAGTGGAACATAGAAGAATTTTCAGTAGTGGAGGCATCATCAAATCAACCATGTATGGCAACAAACAAAGAAGCTAACACATCGGAAGACGAGAGCAACAACGAAGATTCTTTTCACTCCACTCATTCAATGAAAGCTCACTTTCAAGCAGTTTCTTCCAACGACTGTCAAGCAGTTTCTTCCACCGAAGAAAAGGTTTGACATCTTGATGCCATAGGCCGTAGATGTGACTAGTGTCCAGTGAAGAATCCCATTGGCATCTGTTATCCTACCAGCAAGGGAAGCATGAGTACACCCTAGAGCTTGGACAAATTCAAACTTTGATTAAATTTTAGTCAAACTTTGATCAAATTTGATGTTAGTTTGATTTGACAAAGTTTTTGAAAAGTCAAATTTAGTCGAAAGTCAAATTTTTAGTCAAAGTTTGACATCAAACTTTGTCCGGGCTCTAGTACACCACACTAGAAAAAAGTCCGGGCTCTAGTACACCACATGACTAAATCCTAGATCCATCCTGATATACATAGTACATAGTAGGCGCTTTTATGTAATTTATTGTTTTAAAACTAAGAAAATTACGGATATGGATGTTAAACAAATAGAAGAATCGCTAAAATTGCTGCCATTAACATTCAAATCAAAAATTGGATTATTACCAAATGAAGAAGTGCCATCTCCACCAATCGTTTCAAGCTCTACAAGACTTTACAATCGGGAAGAACTTCTCGACATTAAAAATTCGAAAAATGCTGATGAATGGATGGTTTGTTTATTTCTAAAAAAGAAACATTTTTAATTTAAAAAAATAAAAGTTACTTTTGTACAAACGAGCGCACTACGATTCACCCCAGCCGATTCACCCCCACCCCCACCAATGAATACATATTACAAATTTAAACAAACTAAATTAAATTGATTCTCGAATTTTTTCAAGGCATTTACCGAACCTATTCTCTCCCGGCCATTTTCTTGGGTCACTGATTTCGGGATCAGACATATGGCATATGGTACGGGGAAAATGCTCGTAAAATTAGAAAATACTGGAGGTCGCAAATGTCCTTATTTCTAAGATTTGTCCTTATTTTGGACCACCGTCCTTATTTTGTCCTTATTTTTTGAGAATTATAAAAAAAATGAGAAATTTAGATTAAAATTTTGTATTTTTTTTTATTAAAAAGCTAAAATCTTTATTTTCCGCGGCGCCTATGGCGCCGCACTGTTTTTCGGTCAAAAATGTTTAAATTTCTTAGCAAAATGTCATAAATTCTTGAATTTTTTCCCGACGGCGCAAATTTTTAATTCGTTTTTTTGTTATTATTTTATCCCTTAAGATGGTAATTGTTCAAAATGGCACCACCTTATTTCTTTCGGCTTCACCCTTTACCCACACTATTTCATTCTCAAATTTTAGGTAACTTTTTAGAGGGAAATACAGTAAATTTAAAAATTAAACAATTTAATATTTGATTGTATATTTCAACATATAATGTATTCGCTCAGAAATATGAACATCACACTGACTAAATATGTCGGTTTACTCGGATTTGTGGTGTTTTTTGCTGCCTTCTTCCCTTTACTGTATTTAATTGCAAGCAATGGTAACAAAAACAACATCATTTAAGTGAATGTCACCACTAATTTGGAGACCCAATTGTTTGGCAACGAAAACATTGAGCGTTTTTTGATTAACAGCTTTAAAAACGTAAATTGTAAAATTATTTTTAAAATAATTATTAAAAAATTAAGGATAATTCATATTGGATTATTATGACATTTTATGCAATTATTTTAAATATTTTTTACTTCACAATTATCGCGATTTGTGGATTCAAAATAGTCACATTTTTGCAAACCAATTTGACCAATGTATCGGGGAAAATGCTTGAAATTAACAAAGCTGTTACAAAAAATTTGATTATTCAGGTTAAATTTTTAAGATTATTTAATGTTAAAATTTGAATTCCATTTTTTTAATAACAAAAAAATATGCAATTATATAATTGATAAAGGCCGAATAATTGATGGCGTAATTCTGAGTCTAACATCGGATCCTGGTATCCTGGACTTTTACCTGGAAATCCATCGACTTTAACCATTAGAACGGTGATATGTCCTTATTTAAATTGGCCAAAATTCAGCCCCTAAATATTTTCTAGGCGAGAAACTAGATTTATTAATTTTTTATTTAAATTTTTTGCAATTTTGAATACTTCTTGATATTTTCAATCAATTTTTAACATAAACATTTTGAAAAGATTATTAATTTTAAAATTTTTGTAACTTTTAAGACAATAAAAATGCAAATTTAATTTCGAACTGCTTTTGCATTTGAGAAGTCGAAGACGGTGTTGTTTTTATATTAAATTTATAACTTTATAAATCATTGTATCGGAATTCAAATTCAAAGAAATCAAAAATTTCGACACATTCTAATTAGTCTTTTTATTGTTGCATTTTAGCCGATTTTCAAATAACGCCCATTTTTACCGATTTTCAAATAACGCCCGAATAATTAAAAAATCGTTATGGCCGATTTCCAAATAACGGCCCAACACGATTCTTACAAGGGTCGGCTTTGAAAACGTCACCCAACTTTTTCGACCTTTGACATATTAAAAATTAATTTAATATTTTAAATAATTAACACTATAATATTCATTTAATTGTTTCAATAGGCCACTTTTCCAATGCTGTTAAACTTTGTCAATCTTTTCTACGTGTTACAAATGTTGGGTGTCGGTGATAATGTAATGAATTTCATATTATTGTCTCAAGCATATGCCAACCTCTCTATTCACTGGCTTCCGGTGATGAACCCTGTTGTAACAGTATTCACTATCAAAGATTATCGCAATACGGTAACCAAATTT
>JAQIYK010000836.1:0-11871 GCA_034700465.1 Rotylenchus robustus | reverse complement strand
GTTTTATGTAATTGCCGAAGTGGTTTAGAGTGTGAACACTCGGGTTCAGAAAGGGAAATAGTGTGAAAACACGAGAGTTTAGCAGAATAACGCTTTGCGTTATTCTGCGCCCCGTTACAAACCTAATCCCGAATGGGTCGGGATCGGGATTTGTCCAACCCTACTTAGGACCCACCCTAAACCTATGCCAAAAGTTAGACCCCGGGCTCTTTCATAGGGAGGGCCATAAAAGAAATCAAAGCTCCATGAGTGATGTTTAACAAGTTATTTTAATTTTGCCTCAGGTTTCGGGGACGGGGTTCATATCCCTAAATTAAATGGAAGTTAATTGAAACAATTACCATTAACTCAACCTTAACTTTGAACATTAACTTTTAAAAAGTTAAATGTTAATGGTGTAATTGAAACAGGGCCCAGGCCGGGCCGAGAGGACGTCGGCCCGGGGGGGGGGGTTCCGTAACGATCTAAAAATTTTGTAAAGCCCTCCCCCAACCCAAGGACTCGTTACGGGCCTGTTTTGAATATTTCGGGTCCGTTAAACAACATAAGTTAATGGCTTCCTTTTTTAGTTTCCAGCTTCAAAATTTGATTAGAAAATCAAAACAATAAATGCTGCGGAAATGGAAGAAAAAGGAGCATGATCGAGGCGAAAAGAGACCCAAACTGGAGCTAGAAATGGTTGCAGCGCTGAAAACACCAATCTCCACGCCTTTTCGCGTTCCATTTCAAGGACAAACATCAGGTTGGATTACGGAATGCTAAATTGCTAACCAATAATTTATTATAATTTGTGGAACCATACATGGGCAAGGGGGGACAAAATCCCATAAATTTTCATCAAAAAATGATAAATTTTCTTATTTTCAAAAAAATTTCCTGGCGTCGCCTAATGGCACCGCGAGACCCTAATAAAGTTTCCAACTAAAAAATAATGCAAATTCTTTAAAAAAAAACTCGCGAATTTTAAATTTTTTGAAAATTATAACCAAATAGCCGCGCTTTTGGCGCGGCACAAAATTTTTTGGGTCAGTCAGCATGTGTGCCCCCCCCCAAGACCAAATCCTAGATATGTCTCTGTGTTGGGGTGCTGCCCCTCCCGCCAGAGCCAAAATTGAAATTTTTTTGGAAAATTTCAAGAAAGTTTTTCTGCGTTTAATTTGCCCATAATAGCTCAAAAATGGTCTAAAATTGAATTTTTGCTTAAAAATGGCCCAAAAAATGTTTTTTTCGCTCAAAAATGAAAATACAACTCTGAATATGGACTTTTCTTGGAAGACACTCCTAAAAATCGATTTTCGGACAAAAAATACACCCTAAGAATTGCCCCACCTCCGAAAAATTTTCCTGGTTACGGACTTGTACCAAATTTTACTAATGTACAGTATTTTAGATACTCCAACTACCTCAACTCCCCGTCGTTCTTGTACAATGCGTTCTCCACTTGTTACTAGCTGTACTATCAATAATCGACCTCAACGGGATAGCACAGATGGCATTGTACCAGTGGCCAGTCCTGCATCAGAATGCAGTCCTAGCACAATGGCTGGACTAACTCACGAGGAAATCATCAAAAAGCTGCTTTCACGGCCATTTCGTATTCCAATTCCCGGTTACACAGGTCAACATCAACATTTTTGCTTTGATAATTAGATTAGTTACATATTTTGCCATCTGTGAACTTAAGCGCTTGGTTCCATATAGGTGGCTTCAGCAATCGCTTTCTTGGACTTCGCATGTCTGGAGTACGCCTTGCACTACATGATCCATATGCCGAAGGTGCGCTTGTGTTATACGCTCCTCCAGAACTTTCAGCTCATGAACAACTTAAGGTTTTTAAATTCTTAAAGTAACTTTTATTAATATGAAAATTGAAAAGATTGATGAAACAAAACGTGAAGTGCATGTGGTAGTAGATCCGATTCTGTCAGCTGTGCTTAGGCCACATCAGCGCGAGGGTGTCAAGTTCATGTACGACTGTGTGACTGGAAAACGCATTGAAGGCTTCAGCGGATGCATTATGGCTGACGAAATGGGACTAGGGAAAACTCTTCAATGTATTGCACTGATGTGGACCCTGCTGGTATAGGCTTTTTGGATAAATTATAAGCTGATTTATGACTATCTTTTTGCAGCGTCAAAGTCCACAAACACAACCAACCATAAATAAGTGCATCATTGTATGTCCCAGCAGCTTGGTAAAGAACTGGGACAAAGAGATTTCAAAGTGGCTACATGGACGTGTGAATTCATTGCCAATTGATTCGGGCAAACGAGAGGACATAATCCGGAATTTAAGTAAGTGACACACACAAATGAGGACAAAGTTTACAAACGAACGTACGAAGATTCACGAAGTTTTTAAGTTTTTTAAGTTTTACAAATGAGGATTGATTACATCGGACATAAATTTTCAGAACAATTTGTCGGCCAAATTGGCCATCGAGTTGCCACTCCGGTGATCATTATTTCCTATGAAACGTTTCGTCTTTATACGGATATTTTACACGAGAAAGAAATTGGATTGGTAATTTGTGACGAGGTAAAAAAGTTATCTCCTGAAATTTATATGCGAAAAAAACAACTCAGGATTTTTTCAATCTTGGTTTTAAATTTTAGTGTTAATATTTAAGGGACACCGTTTAAAAAACAGCGACAATCAAACTTATCAATCTCTATTTGGTCTCAAATGCACTCGACGTGTTTTGATCTCTGGAACACCGATTCAAAATGATTTGCTCGAGTACTACAGGTAAAAAATGACAATTGCTTATATAAGTTAAGACAATTTAGTTTGATCAATTTTGTGAACCCTACTCTGCTTGGACCGGCACAAGAATTTCGGAAGCGCTTTGAGAATGTAATTCTTCGCGGGCGAGATGCTAGCGCGACATTGGAACAGCAAAAGATAGGCGAAGAAAAGCTGAAAGAACTTCTTGGATTGGTCAATCGTTGCATCATCAGACGAACGTCGGCACTGCTCACCAAATATTTGCCGGTTTTATTCCTTTTTTAAACGCTTTTGATTATTGTTTTCTTACTGTTCAGGTGAAATACGAGTTGGTATGCATATGTCGACTCACAGACACACAAGAAAAACTTTATTGTCGTCTGATCAAGCACATGGACAAGGAAATTCAACGGCAAGAACGCTCTAAGGGCGGCGTGAACACAAATACCACGTTGGCTTTTATAACCAATCTCAAGAAGTTGTGCAACCATCCTCAGCTGATTTATGAGAAATGTTTGGCAAAGGAGCCCGGTTTTGCAAGTAAGTACTTTGTCGCTTAGAAAACATCGAAAACATTCAATTAATTTTACTTGTTGAGGTTGTCTGGAATTGTTCCCATCCGGCTTCAACGTCAAGAATTTGGATCCGTCCTTATCTGGCAAAATGCGTGTGGTGGATTATCTTCTCGCATATACACGACGAAATAGCGATGATCGATTTGTGTTGGTGTCTAATTATACGCAAACAATGGATGCCTTTGAACAGGTAACGCATAATCCAGTGAATTTTCATAATTACTGATTAGTTTTCATTATACAGTTATGTGCTTTGCGTAAATATTCTTATGTGCGCTTGGATGGAGCTATGTCCATTAAGAAGCGATCGAAGATCGTCGAAACATTTAACGATCTAAAAGTGATAGCCAGTCATCTACAAATTACAATACATTTTTCAGAGCGATTGCTTTATTTTTCTACTCTCCTCAAAGGCCGGTGGATGTGGCTTAAATTTGATTGGTGCAAACCGGTTGGTGATGTTCGATCCGGATTGGAATCCGGCAAACGATGGTCAGGCAATGGCTCGTATATGGAGGGATGGCCAGAAGAAGACTTGCTTTATATACAGACTTTTATCAGTCAGTCAAATTATTTTGAAAATTTAAGCACGCATGAATTTTAGTGTGGTTCTATAGAAGAAAAGATATTTCAACGCCAAACGCACAAAAAGGCGTTATCATCATGTGTAGTCGATGAGGAAACAGATGTGGCTCGGCATTTTAGTTTAGACCAACTCAAAACGCTGTTTGAACTGACACCGGACACGTGCAGTGATACACATGACAAGTTGGTTATCGTCCTTTTTTTTAAAAGACGCAGTAAATTATAAAATACACTGATATGATAAAAACATATTCTTAGGCTCAAATGCAAGCGGTGTACACTGGGTCGCGAGATAAAGGATCCCCCGTTGGGGGCTGACACCAATTCGGATCTCGCGCAGTGGTTCCATTCTGAGAAGGATTTCAAGAAGGTTCCTGACCAAATGCTGAAAACGATACGTGAATGTTCTCGGGTAAACCAAAAACTTATTTTAAAAAAACAATTATAATTAACAGGCTTTTAGGATATTTCGTTTGTGTTCCACCAGAAATCCCATGATGGTATGGCAAATAGGGCCCCGACACCGACTGATGAAAATGGAAAAAGTGAAGCGAATGAAAATGATGATGATGATGTAGAAGGAAGAGAAAACGAAGAGAAAAAGGAAGAAAGAGAGGACGAAGAAATGGAAAAAGAGAATCTACCGAAGAAGAAGATGACGAACGAAGGTGAGAAAGCAAAGGAAAAAGATAGGGGAAGGGAAGAGACGGAGACAGTGATTCTCTCATCGGATACAGACGAAGCTGACGACGATGAAGAGGCGGAGGAGGAATCGGATTCGGACTCCGATGAAGACTACAAATGATGGTGATTGGCACCATGGCAGGAACTGTTGTTGTTTTTGTGTATCATATCGCTCAAAAAGTCTGGTCATTTTTTTCAAACCCCCCCCCCCCTAGGACGGGTGTTTTTCTTTGTGTTTTTTTCAAATTCATAATGCCTAAGCCTAATCTTCCATCGATGTTGATTTTCTGTAAATGGATTGTTTTATATTTGGTTTTTAAATAATTGAATTGTTACATTGGCGAATATATGAAACCCGGCACAGTCTAACTTCTGTTTATTTACAATTGTCTTTCTCTGTAAATATGATATAATACTCTATTGAAAACCCCAACGATGGTGTTTTTGATGTTTACTCAACAGTTCTTGGAATTGGCCCTGTGATGATGATGAGTCACTCACTCATTTATGTACATCGGGGGGCATTGCACAAAATGAATGGCAGCGGCCGAAGCGAAACAACGTGTGGAAACCCATGGGCGGAATCAGAGTAAGTGTTGTGTATCTATTTCATAAAACTCGGCATTCAAACACATGGTCGCCATGTATCTGTTCAATCCAATACG
This sequence comes from Rotylenchus robustus, assembly GCA_034700465.1. Classification (NCBI taxonomy): domain Eukaryota; kingdom Metazoa; phylum Nematoda; class Chromadorea; order Rhabditida; family Hoplolaimidae; genus Rotylenchus; species Rotylenchus robustus. Next base: position 6,634 of record JAQIYK010000836.1, on the reverse strand, counting down.
AAGAAAAGCATTGTATATTTAATGTTAGCTTAGTATTCTGCCGGGGGATGGAACTTTGACTTCGCCCGATCTTAAAGCAATTGAATTTGTCGGTCGGGGAGGGGCTGAAAGCGTTGTGGAATGTGCGCGGTTGGGCGATTCTGTCCCTCCCGCCGGTGGGTGGGGTGCCCCTCGTCCCCCAACATTTTGCTTCTTCGTCGTGCTTGTCCATTCAGCCGGGAAGGGGAAAAGCAAACATTCATTCCCTCTTCCCCCCCCCCCTTCTCCCGACGATGACTCATTCACCTGTACTCTTGCCATGTCCCCTGACTGTCTGCCCGTCTCCGCATTTCGCTCGCTATTTTCCCCTCTGTATGCCTTTCCTCCTCCACTTTGCCTTCCGCCAGTTTGTCCTCCCCAATTCATTCATCCATCCATTCTCCTTTCCTCCTCCACCCGCCGTTGACCGTCCAGCCCCAACTCCTTCCTTTCCCTACCCATTTTCTGGCCTGACGAAGCTTTTCCTCTTCTAAATCAATTTGTTGAATCCAAATGAGTGATCATTAAGTGCTTTAATAACCTTTGCCAAAGTTTCTTTGCGTCCAAAAGGGACTTATAATTTTAAAACTCTTCTCCAAGAAGGTTGTTTCAACCATGTTTTTTAATCTGATCGTTCACCACACTCACCCCAACACCCTTTTCTGTCCCCACTTTTTGCTTTTGTTGGCAATTACGACTACATTTTTATAACTCTGTCCCAAATGGTTTATTCTTCTTAAGTAACTTTTTTCAGAAAAGGAGCCCAGCTTTTTCAAATATAAACATTGCAGTCTTGTCTTCCCTGCTGGTCCACCCAACCATCAAACCCTTTCCCTTATCTTTTTCTGATTGTGCCCAATTTGACCACCTCTCCCGGTCCCCCCCCCCTCCCCTCCCGCTCCTCCCCCTCCTCTCCCCTCCCCCTCCGATCATCTCCCCTCACCCTTTCCTCCCCACTTTTCGCTTTACCCCATCTTCCCAGTTCACTTACTCTCTCCCCCCTTCTTTCGTCTGTTTGCTTCTCTTCCGTCCGTCCACCCTCCTCGTCCTCGAGAGATGAAATTTGGGCCGAGAGGGAAGGGGAGGGGACAGGGAATGAATCGATCGCACCGATTGACGGAGGGAATTTCTTCCCGTAAATTGCCTGTTGTCTGTCCAATGCTGCCTTTCTTCTGCCTCCCATTAATCATTCATTCGTCATTTTGTTTGTACACATTAGGTATTTGTTCCTTTCCCCCGGCCTTCGCCCTTGTAATCCCCGTTGCCTCTCATTAAGCTGATCATTTGTCCTCCAACATCATCAATCACTACGGTACGGCAAACGGCATTCAGTACAGTATACTACGCGCACCGTACCCAACCAGAAAAGACAGTTCAACAAGGACAGTCTAGTCTAGTCTGGTGGTAGTGGACAATCCCCGGCCCGGTCGGTTGGTTCCTACCACCGCCACTTCCGCTTCCGATTCGTCGCAAGTCAATGCCGCCACCGCTCTCCGATTGGCGGTGGAGCGGTGGACGGAACAGCAGATTAGTGCCACTGTCCTTCTTCACAATGATTCTTCTGAGCATCGCCACAGTGTTTTGTAAGGGAAAGGCCAACAAAATAAAATGCCAATTCAACTGATCTTCTTGTGGAATTTTGGGAAAATTTTGCCTGCTTTTGCCCGATACCAAAACCAAATTCGAATATTTAAAGTGAATTTTAAAACCAATTTCGTACACTTCGAAAACCGTACCCAAGTCAAATATTGGACATTTTAATGAGCACCAAATGATTAACAATGTATTTACACTCACAGCACTCCTCGCCACTTCTGCTCACGGCCAAGCACTGAGTGACCCGTCCACCCAGTACATTGAGGGTCGACTTGCCAATCGGCGCATCTGGTGGTGCCCTTCCGGATACGGTATTATCCCGCCATAACTGTATACCACCGTATCTTCCTACAATTTTCAATAATTTCTCCAATTTTCTCTCATTAGGATATTTGGCGTACTGTCCGCAGCCCACCGACTGGGACAACTACAACTGGTGCTGCACCTTCCCCTACTTTGGCTCATGGAAGCCCTCCTGTTGTCCATTTGCCATTCCCACCGGCGCCGTCATCGCCGTGATCATTGCCGCCATCATTTTGGTCGCGGGTAATTATTTTGGATAAAATTGCAAAAGTACAAATTGGCCAGGGTGGCCGAGTCGGAATTAAATTATTAAATTTGATTTGTTGCCCTTCTCTAATTATACGCTCCTCCATAGTGACCACGGGTGGGCTTTCCCCTCCCAAAGCCCCCCCCCCCCCAATTGGGGGTGGGTCGCACATCGCGCAAAAAATTTTCAATCAAAAGTGCAATAAAACCGAAAATTTAAGGGGGTCGCGCAAAATTTTTTGGGTGGGGGGCTGCCCACCTGTGATAGTGATTAGTGATAAGAAAAATTATAGGGCGTTGAAGAAAAAAATTCTCCATGTAGTTAAAGAAAAGAGTAATTCCTTCCTCATGCTTCCCATGTGCTTATTCTGCGAAGTTCAAGACAATTTGAAACACTTTGTCTTAAATAAACTTGCAAAAAATGTTCAGTGTTGGTTGGTCTGTCCTGCTGGTGCTGTTACTTCTGTCCCCTGTACAAGCAGTTGTACGAGTACGAGGAGGACGAGCAGGACGAAGCGGCAGCACCACTTCCACCGCCAAGGCCATCAGAGATGGGTTTCGAAGAACAGCAACAATAAATGCGCTTTTTGAGAAGATTTTGAGGCAATAAATTGGAAATTGGTAACATTTACGTTGGGCTGGTGGTTTTTGTTAGTCACTCGAAGCTAATATTAACTGATTTCAGTAATAATTTTTGGTTGGCGTTGGATTAGCCGGCACTGTATCGATTTAGACAGACCCTTAATAAAATTTCAAAAAAAACATAGGGGGAACCCTTTGTTTTGCAATTTCAAACAAATTCGAAAATTGTCGAGGGTCAATATCTATCTATACAGTTCCAATTAGCCAGAAAGGACAAAAAAGGAAAAGAAAACAAAAGTTTGAGGAAAGAACAGCAAAAAATTCCTCCCCTGTCCATTACATTCTATGACTGCCTTCCTCCTCTCTCACCGACCACACATTCACTCTTCAGGACCTTCTTCTCCTCCTCCTCCGCCCGCCACTCCAAAATATAATTTCACTTTTTAGGTCCGGAACCAACTTTTTGTGATGAATTCGCCAATATTTGCATGTACATAATACCCTTTTCTCTCCGTCCGCACTTCCCAATTTCCCTTTTCTCTCTTTTCTTTCTAAACGAAACAACACACTCATCCCCATCATCATCCATCCCCAATGGGGTGGGTCGAAACGTTTCGATTTCGATAATTTCGATGTTTTCTTTCGATTTCGAAAAGTGAAATTTCATCGAAATTTTTTCGAAAGAGCCAAAAATACACCCCTAAGAATGGCAAAATTTTTGGGAAATTTTCAAAAAATTTCATGAAAATTTAAAGGAAATCGCCCATTTTTTGTCCAAAAATGCCAGAATTTTCCCACCTCCGATTGTATTCTCATCTAATTTATAGACAATGCATAACAAGCTTGCAACGGTAACCCTCCATGTTGACATATGGTAGGAACATTACTATATCTTACACAATCTAAATTTTTAAAAAAAATTGACAAATTTTACCCACTTTCGTAAACCCTTTCGATTTCGATAATTTCGATGTTTTCTTTCGATTTCGAATTTTTAAAAAAATTTCGATTTCGAAAAAATTTCCCTTTCGACCCACCCCTGATCCTCATCCCATCCATCCATCTCGCTAATGTGGATTTTGCGGATAAACAAACATGTCCATTCATTTGCTTGATCAGTGAAGTGTTCATCCATTTTCCACATGCCATCAAACTCCGCCGCAATGTTTCTTTTCGGATTTTTATTTTTGTTTATTAAAAGGCAAAAATATGGTAAATATTATGAAATTGCGTTAATAATAGGCGTTTATTTAGAGGAAACAAAGGAATGTTGGGAATAAAATGTGAGCACAAAATTCAGTTTGGGGATTAACGGCAAAAGGTCGGGGGATGTAAAAAGCAGCGAAATTAATTTTAAATTTAAAAAATGAATAAATATTCAAATTTTGTCTCAGTAATTTGCTAATCACCAATATCACCTCCTGATTTGTTTGTCCACCGACCTTTGGAAGTTCAACAACATTTTGAATTTACTTGCGGTTTTCCGATTTGGTGTGTTGCGTGTACTGCTTGCTCCCCCCCCTCCTCCCTCTCTCCCTCACTTCTTGCTGTTTGTTGCCTCCCTTCGGGTGCCTCTGTTCTTCCACAGTCGACTGAACATGTACTTGGCCACCACCCCGCCCTGCACCACTATCAGCACCATCAGCGTGCCCAGCACCCCGCCCAGCGTCCACTTGTGCATGCACAACTCCGTGTCTTCTCCACTTGCGGCCATTGTCAGTTCGTTTTCAGTTGGCCTTCCCGGGGTGGCGTCCGAATCTTTTAATTATTAAAAACAAAAATTAAAAAAATAAACAATTGGACAAAAAGTGTTGCGCACAGCAAAAACGACTTTCTGAAAGATCCAAAACAATAAGTTGCCACCTGTGAAATTGGCGAGGCCACCGGCGTCGAGTCGCGAGAGGGAGGAGTGTGCCTGGAAGGTATTTGCGCTAGCGGGTTCGCTGACTTTCTGCAGCGGGTCGATGATGACCAGCGAGGTGGTCGCCTGGGTGTACCGTGGCACTTTGAAGCGTCGCGTCTCAACTGAATTGAATTAACAAATATTTTGGACAATTTTGCGAATTATGCGTTCGTTACACTCGGTGATGCCATTGTCCACAATGCCGCGCTTCTTGCGGCCCCAAGAGTCTTGCGCGCCCTCCGCTGTCCGACACTTCACCTTAAATTCCAAATTTGTTCCCCAACTGGTCCCTTTGCTGATAAGTACCGGCTTGCAGTCGCCCTTGCACAGTTCCAGATGGCACGTCAGTCGAATGGTGGAGGAAGAATCGAAGCGGAATGCCTGCATGTGCGCCACTTTGACTGCACTGGACAGCACCTTGACCGGGTTCGGGATTAGTTTCTGCGCGACCGCCGGCGTGGGACACCTTCAGGGACAAATTATCCAATCGCTTAAGTGTCCAAAGTTCAATGCCATGTCCATACCCGGCCTGAATGAGCAGCAGCTTCTCCTTGGACTCCGCCGGCACACTCTTCGGCGGTGCAATGCCCGGCTCCGCGTGGCATTCCTTCACAAAAAAGTCCAGCTCCTCGTCCATTGCCATCAGCTCCCAGCGAAGCTCCAAAATGTCGCCTAACTTGGCCTGTCAATGTTTTTTCACAATTTGTCTTAAATTTCCATTAATTTTCACCTGCAGCAGTGGCTCCCTGGGCTCGCTGTCCCCTCCGCCGTTCAGCACCGCCTCCTGCGATCTTTGCTCCCGCATTGGCATCATCTGCATCAGCACCGGATTTCCCAGCTCAATTTTGCCTCGAGGCTGGATCAGCGATGGCTGAGGTCCCTGCAGACTCAGATTGGCCGCCGCCGTCACTTTGCCACCCAACATGGAGGAGTAGTTGCAGGAAATCTGTGGGCATCGGGGTTCAGCGTGGATCTCTGATGAGATGAGATTATTAGTTTGAAGGACCTCGTAGAGCTGATCCATTGAGGTGACCAGGCCCGGAATGCCCAGGTTGTTGGTCTGCACCACCACCACCGTCTTGTAAGTCCCGTTGTCCATGTCGACAAGGCCACAGTCGCGTTGTGACTGGCGACGGTGTCTGCCAATTCAGTTTTTGTTTTAAACATTCACTGCGATGTTCTGTGAATTTATTTGGTGCTGTTACCGTCTGTTCTTGTGCTGCTTGTGCTTCTTGTGCGTCTGCGCCTCGTCCAACTCCACCGGGGTGTTCTCCAGCTGTTCCTGTTCCTGCTCCCCCGAGGATGTTCCTGCGCCTGTCCCTCCCTCCGCTGGTCCATTTGCCCCGTCGGTGCCGTTGCTCGGCGCGTCTATGGACAGTGTGCCTTCGGAGTGCGCTTTCGGACGGCGTCCGCCGAAGATGGCGCCGGCATTGGCCGCACTGGCGGGGGGACTCAGACTGATTGGTTTCATGCCAAAGTTGGCGGGCAGTCCGAGCACCAGGGTCACGCTGTCCTTGGCGTCCACCTGTTTTGGACACCATTTTTGGACTTGGACATTATTCATCCATTCGCCCCCCCCCCTCCCCCCTCCCACCTCCACTCTGCACGTGTCGTACTTGTTCTTCACAAACATCACTCCCGAGAAGGGCTCATTGTGCTTGATCTGAATCCGATCATCGCAACATTAGCATAAATGGCAAAATTTAAAAAATAATTTTAAAAAGGAGCAATCACTTGCCTGCACACTGATGCCCTCGTAGTTGCAGATGGTGTGCACTTCGCTGGCGGGGATTTGTATGGGTGCCGGGAGCTGATTGGGCTCGGCCGGGGCCACCGAGAAAGTTCCGCCAGCACCTTCGGCCACCTCTGATGCCTTTGTTGGCGGTGGCTAAACAGTAAATTTGGATTATTGGCCAATGTTTGGATTGTTGGCCAATGTTTGGATTGTTGGCCAATGTTTGGATTGTTGGCCAATGTTTGGATTGT
>JAQIYK010000835.1:0-11885 GCA_034700465.1 Rotylenchus robustus | reverse complement strand
GGAGGGGGGCTCTATTTTTCAGTGAAAATTTTTCGGAAATAAAGGGGAAAAAATTGGTTTATTTGCCAAAAAATTGGATTTTTTGGCCAAAAAATTGGTTTTTTTAATTAAAAAAAAATGTGCGATTTTCTTTGGAAATCTGACAATTTTTACAAAAATTTTATCAAAACACTGAAAATTGATGGGAATTGGTCCAATCTTGTCAGTTTTTTCGTAAATACAGAACAAATTCCCTCCCCCATGGGGGAGGGAATTTGTGTTTGAAATAAGATTTGCATGGATGGAATTCTATTAAAATGGAAGAAATATATAGGAGAGTTGGTTTGTTGTGCTAAAATTAGATATATTATCGCTAAAATTTTCAATAATTTGAATTTTTCTAAAATAAAAATTGACCATTTTTCATTTTTTTGCAAAAGTGGCATCAAAAATGTAATTGCTCTGGTCCTGATTGCTTTGGATTACTGAAAAATAGCAACAATTATCGGAATGTTTTTGTTGTTTTTCAAGCCCAGAAAAAAGGTGTGAACCGATGATTATTTGTAATAACTTTTCTAAGTAGCGCTTATTATCAACCAAAGAGTACAATGTGTGTTTTTCCCCAAATCTAATGAATGGGTTGGCTTTGGCTTTGGTTGGTGAACAACAAAAATATTTTGCCAAAAAAGTAACGAAAATAGGCAGTGACATTAGCGTAAATAGGTGGAAGTGTGGTAAATATGTTACAAGTTAGTTGCAGCAATTTTCAAAACAAAAAATTAAAATAATATTTTTTCATCCCATGATTTTATTGCTAATAAGCTATGAACTAAACCTAAACTAATAAGAAAAACTCTAACCCAAATTCCCCTTTGTAAAACAGCAATTTAAATTAAGTCTAAGCTTACCTAAGCCGGACAAGACACTTTTTAACAAAAATTAAATAATTTTGCCATAATTATTAAATATGAAATACCTAAAATATTATACAATTCCAAAAATCCAAAACAATTTCCATTTTTGCCATTTGTTCTTTTCTCAATTAAAGTATATATAATAATTAATGGCTATTTTTATCACACTTTTGTACATTTTTTGTTGTCGGAAACGCCAAAGTTTCTGTTCAAAAGAGCATATTTTGCGTGACATTTTGTTTGTGACGCAATTTAGCACCAAATTTGACTTTTGAATTTTTGAAATTTGAAATTTGAAAATTGAATTGACTAAATTGATCACAAACCAAAAATACATTTCAAAATCTTATAATTCGATAAATTTGAAATCTTTTCTTGGTTTTTTAAATTTTTTATATATATTTTTCAAGTTAATTCAAGAATTGAGATTAAATTTGAGGTTTTGTTTTGTCATTTTTTTTATTTTGTCTGAATTTTAGAGGATTTTTTTTTTGTTTTGAACTCATTATTGAGCATTCTTCCAAATTCAGCTCGACACCTTCATAAACTTAGGGATTGTTTAAAAAATTAATAAAAATTAAGGAATTAATTAATAATTAATTTGAAATTTTTAAGTGATTTGATTTTTTGTCGTTTGTTTATTTTTATGAGACACCATTAAATAAGTTTATTCATTAAAAAACATTTTAGGGTGTTGTTTAATTTTTTTAGATATTTTTGATTTTTTAAATTTAACAAAAATTAAAAAATTAAGATTTTTTAGATTTATTTTTGATTTTTTAGATTTAATTGATTTTTAAGATATTTTTGTAGGAATTTTCTGGAAATTTTAAGGTTATCTTTCCGGGTTACATTTGGATGTATTTTTGATTGTTTTATCCTTTTTCAAACAGAAAAAATTGATTGGAAAATTAACTGACATACTTTTTGTAGTGACCAAAAAAGCGAAATTGTACAAAATATGGGGCGATAACAACAATGCGCGACATTTGTGAAAAATGGAAAAAGGGAGAGGAAAATAATTAATAATTGGAAAAATTGGCGAAAAAAGGACAAAGCCTTCCTTCGTTTGTTCCCCGGGGAATGGCGGACGGTGGAATAATATGGGAGAATTTGGAGAATGATAATGATCTCAATGTTTTAAATGACAAAATGCCAAAATAATATTTTTTTGCAATAAAATTGCCTCATTAAAATGTGAAAATGGAAACTATTTACATATCTATATTGGTTACTTCCGGGTTATGAACTTATGAAACCCGGAAGAATCCACTAAAAAATTAATTTATAATTTTTGAAAATGCTCCACAAGGAATGGAATACGCAGATTACATAATCTAAGATATTAGATATTCATCATGTAAAGATCAATATATTTTTTGATACATTCTTTTGTAGATTCCATAATCCGGAACTACCAAAAATAGTAGGGTTATCCAAATATTAATATTTTGTTTTTAAAATTTTTTCATTTGATACGATAAGGGTAAATGAGTACCATAAGTTCATATTCATAAAATCGTCACATATCATACATATCATAAGCTGGAAGTACCAAAAATAATAAAAATTCAATTTTAATTAATAATATTTTTTCTCTTAAAATCGTTATTTTTGAATAAATGATGGATATAACAGGTGCATAACCAGTAGCAATGTATGCAATCTGGTATATCGCGACAATGTATGCAATCTGGCACATCTATATTATTGCCAATTTTCTTTTAATTTTTTGATTAAATTAAATGTCATTGGTCTGCCCACAAAAAATAAATATAAAGACAATTCACCTGTTATTAAAGGTTTGTTGAATTAGTTATTTAGGAGAAATACTACTTAAGAAAATGGGGGAATTGGTAAGTAAGTTGGCAAAAATAAATACTTATTAATGACAAATTCAAAGTGCAAAAAAGGAATTGTGGACAAAAGTTCTGAAAAATAAAGTCTAAGATTATATGTTTTTAAAATTATTTAAAATTGAGATCCAAAAAAAAAATCAAATAAAAATAATTGGTGATTAATTGTTTGTTTGTTTGTTTGTTTTTGACATTCTTTTCGCAGTAGTGAAAATAATATTTATTTTAGAAATACCCAAAAAAGGGAATGAAAAGTTGTGTTTTATTGTTCAAATAATTGTTCAAATAATTTGGCCAATAAAGCATCAAAGTTTGAAGAATGCTCTGGGCCATAAAATTAATTCTTTCATTCTCTTTTTTAGTTGGCTGAAAAAATCAAAAAATTATTTGAAATGTGCTAAAAAATTAGTTAAAAATATTTAAATACCCATTATTTTTGGGCAAAACATTTTTCGCCCAAAAATATATTTATTTGAAATTTTTTTAATTTTTGGACAAAAATATATTTAATGTGCAAAATGTTTAATTTGTTCGAAAAAATATTAAGAAATAATAAAGAATGTTTTTTTTTAAATTTCATTCAAAAATGACAGAAAGATGTGTTTATTTGGCTGCTTTTTCTTTTTGTATGTCCAATATTTTTCATTTTTTGGGCATTTTGCGCTCCGATGAGTCCACTTTTTCCCCATCACATGTTTGGGACAGTAAGCAGACTTGGCGGGAAGCGCTAAAACAATTGGCTTGTTCTTATATCCCTCCCGCCGTTGCGGGTGGTAATGCCGTCTGAGATGCTCCAAAATCTAATTAAGTACCTCCCAGAGATATTCTCTCTTTTTTAAAAAATTGCAAAAAATTTCTTAATTTGTAGGAATAAAATATACAATCTTTTTTTCCAAAAATATGATTAGAATTTTACAAATTTTTTGATAAAATGGGGGTACTTTTTAGGTCGCTTTTTCGTTAAAAAAGTCGCTTATTAGGTCGCTTACTTGTTAGATCGTTTTTTATTTTTCTTCAATTTAAAATTGTTAAAACTCGATTTAAATTTGAAGCGGAAGCAAATTAAAAAAGTGCTAAAAATGTTTAAATTTTTTATTAAAGAGATAAAGAGAGTGTCATACGGAAAGGGAAAAAAAGAGATTAAACTATAGTTGGATTCCCTCGGGGACTAGACAATCAATCTTTGACCATTTGTTACCTTTTCCGTGAAAATTTATTTTTAGCATTTTCTCGGTCCATGCAAATCAGAAGAAAAGAAGAATAAGAGAAAAATGAGAAGAAATTATAAAAGAACAAATATTTTTGATTATTTTTTAAAGATTTTTTTTAATTGTTATATGTTATGATTTTTGAAGAAAAAGGTAAATAAATTCTGGTGTCTATTCAAAAATTGACATAGAATTAAAAAAGTGAAATGTGATTTTCTAAAGAATAATTTGCTTAAACATCAGTTTAAATTATAAAAAATACATAAAAAATAAGATTAAAAAATAGAATTTTTCATTTTATCCGTATAAATTTGTACAAGAATTAAAAAAAGATTATTTGGTGAAAATTGTTGAGAAATGAAGTCACTAATGAGTTTTATAGAATATAAAACTCATTCACCACCCTCACAAGTCAGTTTTCTAAGTAAACTCAGTTTGGTCTATCAGTCACTTATTTTTGCAAAGGTCAAAATTCACTCTTAAATAATAATTTATTTGGAAAAATTGAATGGTATTTTCGTATATTAATATGCAAATTGGATGGATGAATTTGGTCAAAAATGGGCAAATTATTGACTATTATCCCAAATTTGCATAATTGGTCATATTTTCACCATTTGACCAAGCCAAGTGTGTGTTGTTGTTATTTGGTGATATGAATATAAAAGCATAAACAGGAAAATAGCGGATATATAGCGGGGCATTTGGCAGAATGTGAAAGTGGTTCAGAACCAATTTTGAACGGTCCAATGGACGCAACGCCAATTTTTGAGCTTTTGAATTTTGGCATATTGATTAAAATTGGGGGAGGGGAAGGAAATGATGGATGGATAGATGGAAAAGTGTTTTTTTGAGGAATTTAAGATGTACCATAAAAGTTCCAAAAATGACAATTTTTGGATTAAAAAAACCGAAGATAAAACTTGGAAGTGGGGGGGGGGTTGGAATTTGGAGGTACTATATTGTTGGAAATACAACTGTTGAAATAAATTAAATATATATTTTTAAATTCAATAAAAATGTTCAACTACATATTTTTTTAAATTTAGTGGGAAAAAATTTAATTATTTAAAAATTATTTTTAATTTTATAAACAATTTATCAAAATCAACTTGAAAATTTGAAAATCGAATATATGGAGATAATCTTTTAAGGGATCATTTTGTTTTTCTCTAGAACTCAATTCATGCTTTACTATTTCATTGAACAATATAAATATACAAAATTTATTTAGAAATAATTAACAAATTTAATTTTTGGTCGATACCATTCATTATTTTCATTCTTATTTTGCAACATTAAAAATTAACATACCTTTCCCTAAAATTTATTATAAATTCTATATATTAAAAATATAAATAATAAATAATTTTACAAAAATGATAATTTATAACATTTAATTTTAATTATTCAATTTAAATAATTCAATTTTTTGATTATAACCTATTTTTTATTATTTTTTGTTAATTTATAAATTTGTTATTATTTTCACCATTGCGCCAAAAGTTGTTCGCGCTCCAAATATTCGGATTCCAACTTCACATTGTGGAACCACCCGTTCTCAAAATCTTTTATTATTTTCACATTCAATTTGTTCCTCAATTTTGCCCTCAATTTGCCCCTAAAGGCATTGTTTGCTTTTTGCTGTTCAACAAATTGAATGCCCACCAGCCACAATTTTTTGTAGATTAAATTCGCATTTACACTACAATATATTAATAAATGTTATTTATTTTTTAAATCATTTTTCATAATTTGTTAATTACTTTAAAATGGCAAATATTTTTTGTCCATAAAAAAGTTTATTATTTTTTGATATATAAAAGGATATTATCTCATTATAATCTACTTATAAAGAATTTATTTTAAAAATTATTTTGAATAAAAATTAAAAAATAATACTAACTATTTCTGGCCATTTAAATTTATCGAATACCAAAGACTACAGAGGGAGATATATTATAAATTATATTCTTAGATAAAATATACAGTAAATGTCTGAAATTTGAAAATGCATTTTTAGGAATATACAACAAAAATAATATAAAAATAAGGCAATCCGATGTAATTCTTATAAGACACTATCAGAATATTATTTTTGTTGATTTTTTACCTCGCAACAATTTGTTCAGCGTGTTCTTCTACTGGTATCAAATTCGGATAAACCTGGCAAAAATACACCCATTGGGACAATGGTTTTTCCACAAATTGAGCCAATTCGTGGCGAAGATGAGATCCGACAAAATTACAAAAAGCGTCGATGTTTGCTTGAGTTGCCGAACAAAAAACGGTAACAAAATGGTCATACTAAATTTAAAAATATGTAAAAATAATAAAATTAATAATAAATTTTGGTACCAACCTATTAACAGGGGGTGGGTAGAAAAATTTCAATGGTTTTTTTGCTTATTTAAGCTAGAAATTGGTTTTTAAAGCAAAAAAGGAAATCTCCCCTCCCCCGTTATAATGGGTTACTAGTTACTACCTAAGTTAAATAATTAAATTTTTTTAACAATTATTTTTCTAATAAAATAAAACCACATGGGTTCTATATATTATTTTAAAAATTACTTACTTTTTAGACATTTTTATGTATTTTTTCTATTTTTACCTTATTAACAAATTTGTTTCTAAGCGGCTTAATTATCCCATCATCTTTTGCTTTTGTTCTTAATTGCATTAAAGCTGCAAAAATATAATATATATGTAAAAAATGTTAAAAATAAATTGATTTTAGATAAATTTTAATTTTTTTTATTAGAATATTTAATTTTTAATTTTGGATTTAATCAAACCATCTTTCAGCTCTTTTTGAATAATTTTTGCTTTCGTCGAATCTACTTTTGTAGCCAAATTTTCTTCAGGAAATATGGGCGTAATTACGGCCATCACCAATTCAGGTCCAATATTTTTTCGCAAATAGTCGGGTAAAAGTTGTTTTTTGGAAAATTCACGGCCAGGCGACCAGATCAAAAATTCGGCATTTTTATTGTAGTTAATTTTGGATAGTTGCACGGGTAGTGGCCAATTCCTTAAATTAATAATTAATGTAAAAAACCATTAAAAAATATCGATAATAATACAAAATAAATATTATTACATATAAAAGATAAAATAAAAAATATATATTTTTTTATAAAATAATTTTTACCAAGTTGAATATGTAAGTAGGAATTTTTCGATTAAAAATGGGATCGACGCATTTGGATACAATAAGAATACTTTTGTCAGCATTATCGACAGAATTTTTGTGTCCAAAAAGCCAATTTTGCCATCGAATATATGATTATCTAAAATGTTAAAAGTCTATAATATTATGCAGTATTATTTAGTTATATTTATATAATTTATTATTGTTTAATTGTTTATTTTTTATTTAATAATATTTTATACTTTTCGCATAAATCTCCAAATAGGCAATAATTGTTCTAAATTTCTCAATTGTTGCATTTTGCTCAATATCGCCATTTTCTATGGCGTACAACTCATTTTTGGGCAATAAAAATTCAAAAATTTTTGCATTGAATCCATGTCCTAAATATCAATATCAATCTAATCATTGATTTTTATTAAAAATATACTTGACAGGGCAAAAAGCATTGCTGTTAGCTCCTTAACACAGTCTGCCCGTGCCAATGATTTTGTTCGACTTTTGGTCATGTACTGGTCGTAATCTTCCAAGTCTTGAATATCAACAGTAAAATCAGATAAATCTACATCGTCTTAAAAATTACAAAATTATTGTTTTAATTTATAAAATATAAATAAAACTTAAATCTATATTAAACGATATATAATAATAGATAATAATAAATCTATTATTTTTAAATATTTTTCTTTTTTTTTTAAATTTTTATTTTTTATTTTTTTGCCTATTCATACAGGTATCATATTTTCCTATATTTTCTTCCCCCTCTAATTGTACTCTCTTCAGCAGATGAGAAGGGGCCTTAAATTCTCCAAAAATTTCTTTTTTTTTCAAAAAAAACTTGCAATTTTTCAAAGATTAAGGATTAAGCTACATTTTCATCAATTTTTTGAATATTTAAACCGCTTTTTGATTTTTTAAAGTAAATAAGATATAGGTATATTAAAATATAACTTAAATAAATTTTCTGGTGAAAACCCCAATATTTAGTACCTTCTGTTAGCATTTGATCATCATCCAAAGTTTGAAATTGTTTTTTGTGATTTCGATATGTTCCCTCATCAAAACTATTTGCAGTTATTAATTTTTCAATTTTTTCGCCTATAAAATTTGAAAATATTTCAATTTGTTTTGCATCATAATTCTTCGGAGGCAGCTGGTTCAATTTTGGAATAATCACAAATCGAACGTCAAATTGAATCTCCAAAAAATTCACTTTTAATGAAAATTTAGTCGGCAGATATTTTTGTAGAAATGTCACACCTGGATTCTAAAAATACAAATGTTTGAAATTAAAATATAAATAATTATATATTATTTATTATTAATAATTAATAAAATTATTAATTAAATTCTAAAAGATATAAAATAATAATTTAAAAAATGTTCTATTAAAATGTTAATTAATTAATTAATTTTTTTAATTGCCGTATTTTCTCTAAAAAGTCCCACCTAAAATCACCCCGCCCCCTCTAAAAACTCCCCCCCCCCCTCTTAGAAGGGGGTTGAACAATATTTTTCCCGGAGGACTTTTTAGAGAAATACGAAGAAAATAATATATTCTTTTTTCTATTTTTAAAATATTTATGCACAAAAATGAAAAAACGCATACTTTGCAAAGAATGCAATAAAGTGTATTGTTTTGACACGATTCTCTGTTCTCAAAATTGCATTGTAAAATTCCAAAAATTTGCTGCCGATCAAATCCGTCTGGCAACACACAAATTGTCTCAACTTCTACTGTCCTATTATTGGGATCCAAATAATGTGAATATCCAATTTGAAATCGCGAATCGGCGGACTAAACATATTAAAATTAATTTTTATTTTAAATTAATCTAAATAATAAAAAGTTTTTAAAAAGTATAAATTTATCCAAAAATTGGCTTAATATAAATTAAAATTATCACCCATTCATCAAAAATTCTCTTCAACTCATTCATTTTTCGATTTGTTTCTTTTCCATTATCAACATTAGTGATGTTGTATCCATTTTTTTCCAATTCACGCTTTATCTTAAATTTAATTTTAATAAAAATAATAATTTGTTATTTGTTATTTTTTTAAATAAATTTTTTTGATCTCTGCAACCTGTTGAATATCATTTTCAATTTTTGTATTCTCTTCGCTTGTATAATTAATTTCTTGCCAACTTTCCGAAAATTGTTCCAATTTTGCGGAAATAAAATTGGTTCGCAACTTTTCATCAATGTGTTTGAACAGAAGTCGGTTAGTTTTATATTGTTCCAATAAATTTTTGTCTGAAAAATAAAATATTGATAAATTATACATAAATAAATTTTTTAAATTTCCTAATAAGAACAAGATATTTTATATGATGAACAATATTTTAACTTTCTTGATTCTAAAAATAAAATATTTTCTGGCAATTTTTAATTATTATTATTTTTGATTTAGTCGATACTTTAAGTTTTTACTTACCCAAATTTCTTTGTACATAGAATTTTTTGTATAGAATAATGTCCGATTCCACTCTTTCCAACAAATCTATGTCGGTTTCCTGTCCATTTTTTGCTTTTTCAATGCCAAATAATTCAAAAATTATTTGTTCTTTTTCAATTTTGGCAATTCGATGCCAAGAAAGTTCAAATTTTGTAATTGCCTGTACTAATTTTTGAATATGCAATTGGCGTTTTGTTTGTTCCAATTCTTCATTTGCTTGATCATTTTTCCAATTATTTTCTTCCATTTTTAACCCATCCATTACACTCACAATTCGCTTCAATAAATTGTGCAATTTTTGCATTATATCCGTTTTTATCCCTTTTTCATTGGATATTTTTCTCAAATTGCTCCATTCTTTTTCAATTGTAAAAATTTCTTTTTCATTAATTTTTATTTCTTTGAAAATTGTGTTAAAATGCCCCATAATTTTCAATCTGCGCGAAATTTCATTTGCATATATTCCAACGTCCAATAATTGAATTAAATTTGGGATTAACTCTTTTTCTCCCATTTCTTTGGTACAAATTTCAGATTTTTCGACCAAAAATTTTGTCGAATTTGTGGAAGAAGTCGACGGATTTTCAGGATTTTTTTTTCGATTTTCTTTGAGAATTAATTGGATTAATTCAAAATATTTTGAAAAAAGAGTGTCTTCGTCGTCCAAATCGTTCAAACATTTTATTCCTTCAAATTTGTCCAATTTGATGAATTCTCCGCGATTTTCGTCCTCATCTCCTGTTGTTTCAATACCTTTTTCTTCATTTTTCGGTTCGGAAAATTCAAAATTGTGCGTATAAATTGGAATTGGCGAAATGTTTATTTTCGATATCTTATCAATTTTATCGATATTATTCTGTTCTTCCGAGTAATTTTCATTTGGATCCATTATTATTTCGCCATTTTCTTCAATTAAATTTGGAAAATAACTATTGTTTGATAATGAAGAAAAGTGTTGTTTCGATGAAGCATCTTTTTCCTCATCATCTCCCACTTTTTCACCAACAACAATAATATTATTATTATTTTCTTCACTTTTTTGGTTTTTCTTTTTGCCCTTCGATTTTTTCCTTTTCAATTTTTTTCCATTTTTAGTGGCTGTTTTCGATGCTTTTTCTACCTTTTTTAAAATTTCGATTGCTTCCCCGATTTTGGCATCACTTATTCCACACTTTTTCAAAAGTTCAATTGAATCTTCGATGCCCTCACTGTAGTGAAGGAAAGCAACAATTGCTTCAGCGGACGATTCATATCCTTAAATATTATTTATTTTAAGTTTTAGTTTAGTTTTACTTTTGGTATTTTTTTTAAATTTTATTTGGAAAAATTATTTTTGTAATTTATTTTTATTTATTAGTTTTTAACTAAAATTAATTGATAAAATAAATATTAAAATGTACCAGCTTTTAGTTGATCCCTAAATGTTTCGCTTTGTTCAACAAAGGTAATTATAGCTTTGTAGTGCATGCCGTCCATCCAAACTGCAAAATCGATAAATTCCTCCAAATCCAACAAAAAGTCGGCTAATTTGACTCCTTCCGCCGCTTGAATTGTCATATTTTTGTGAATTATCTGTTCCAATTGGTCTTCCATCGATTTGTCATTTTTCCCCAAATTTCCCTCCAACAAATTGTCCGCAAATTGTTTCATTTCAAATAACAAATTTTTAAAGCGAATTTGTGTGAGTTCAACCTCATCTTTAGTTACATCATACAAATGGTCAAAAAGTGTGTCAAAAATATGAAAATGTTTGGTCCAAAATTTGGCGAATCGTTTGAATATTTTTGAATTTTGGCACCTCGGCACTTGGCATTCTGCCGAAATCCAACGTGCCATCATGATCACATCCACTTTTAAGCCGGATTCAACTTTGTTGGGCTTTTGCAGTATCATCACGTTTAAATAGAGATGGGCCAGTACTTTGTTATTCTCAAATACTAAAAATTGTAACAAATAAATAAAATAGTAAGAAAAATAACTTAATAATTAAATTTATATATTTAAAAATAATTATTTGTAATTAAATAAAAATTAAAAAATGATTATTCGGTATTATTTTCGAATTTAACACAATATAATTAAAATACAAAAATACAACAAATATTATAATAATGATAATAATTTATTAATTTTATTTGTAACAAATATTTTTTAAATTTCCAAAAATGGTTTATTCTTTTAAAATTTTCACCTGATAATATTTCAGAATCTTTGAAATTTTTAGAATTTGCGATTTTACGAGTGATAGAATAAGACCCCGTAAAGCCTGAAATGTAAGGTCGGAGGCATCTATGGGCCGGCGATGATAAAACGCCTA
>JAQIYK010000834.1:0-11885 GCA_034700465.1 Rotylenchus robustus | reverse complement strand
CCCCCCCTTTTTAGAGGAAATACGATAGGTACTGTATTGCATTTAATGTTAGGGGAAGGAAGTGCATTTTGGACAGTGTTTGTTTGACAGAGGCCAATCTTGGTGATGATTGGCCCCCAATCTTGGTGATGATTGGTCTGTCGATGTGTTCCATTTTTGGGCAAACAAGTTTGTTTTTACTCTTTTTCCCATCTTTTTGCGCCACAAACCCATTAAAATTTCGGAAGAAAAAAGCGGAGAGAAAACATAAAACTTTAATGTGTTTAATAGTTGGTGGAGGACAGTGGATGGACAGAAAAGTGCGAGGGAAAGGGAAAGGGAAAAGAAATTTATTTTTCGGGGGGGGGGGGGATTATGGACAGTTGGGGTTGGGGAAGGGGGTGTTTGGGGTTGGGGGGTTGCGGGGTATGTGTTTTACGTGTCCTCCGAACCCCTTCCTCTCCCCCCTTCCCTCCCATCCCCGCGCGTCTCTCATTCAGATCTAATCTATCTTCCCCCACCAATGTCGTGCTTTTGTCGATGATTTTTTGTTTAATTGCCTCGTCCTCGTCGTCGCCCCGATCAATGCGATGGATGGATGGGATACATAACAATAACAACAATATCAATAGTAATGTGTTTGTTATTATTCGTTCGTTTGATGTGTTATTTTTAAGCAAAAATGAAGAAGATCATCATCACTAGAGACCGGCGGGAAAATCCCGATCCCGGTTTTTTCAAAAATCCGGTCTCTGATCATCACCATCCATCAATTGGCCAAATTAGCGTTTGGATTGTTTGGCCAACAAATATTTTTAGCCTTTACCGTTGAGTTGTATACTGTATCTAACTTTGAAAACTACCGTACCATTTCCAGAAGCCTGTCAAATGTTTCCGTGTTACCGTATACTGTGCTTGGGCAGGCTTTTGTGCGCTACCGTATTTGGATCTGTTTTTGGGCTGCACTACCGTTTTTGTCGCCAAATTTAAATAGTCCAAGCTGTTTTTGAACACTCATTCAAAATGCCATTTTCAAATGATTTTGGGAGGGAAATGGCTAAAAGCAGAAAAATGGCTAACAAGTCAAATGATGGAAAAGGAGAAGAAGAAGAAAGGAGTTGCTTGATGTTAGCTTCTTCTTCTTTTTTGTGTTCGTTTTGTTTCTTCGTCCCTAACAACAAAACTGGAAAACTCCATGGCGATGATGGAAACTGAAAGAGGTAGTACAGCAAGGGGGGTACAGCAGGTACATCGTTCTCTTTGCTTTGTTTCGGAATTTGAATGTCTTTTTCTTCAAAGTTTCTGTTCTAAAAATGGGTCTGTTCAGGACAACCAAAAAGAAAGGGTGTACTTTATCGCCGAAAATACACCAAAATGAATGCCCGGGGCTTAAATTAAATGTTCCCCGGGGGTTGTACAACAAGAATAGAGCCTTTCCATGCAACATGTTGCACAACAAATCGGGTGACAATCTGTTGATGTTGAATAACATGTTGCGCAACTTGTTCTGTGCATTTGCAACTCCGTCCGGGACAGGCGGCAGCAGCGTTTTCCTGTTCCTCCTTAATCTGTTCTGTTCCTGTTCTATTCCTGTTCTGTTCCTGTTCTGTCCTATTCCTTGATTTTAGAACAGAACAGGAATAGGAACAGATTTGAAATGTTGGAACAGACACAAAGTTGCAAAGTTTGGCAATTTTATGCAAATAAATGAATGGACAATTAACGAAAAGAAGGACCCGTAAGGAGTGAACGAACAAACAAATGGACAAATGCATTGGGGTGGGGTACAAACATGGTGATCATTGAGTGATGATGACCAACTGGCCAAGATTGGCAAGAATTGGCCATCTTGGCAAGATGAGCAATATCCAATCTTGGCAAGACGGGGATATGATGTGCAGCAGAAGGATCACAATATGCTTTAGATGGCGGGAAAAACACAGCAAATGGGAGCAAAAGTATCATTTGATGATGGGATGTGTATGTGAGTAGAGTAGGCAGCGGTGTAAGAGGGTGTCCAGGGTAAAGTATGGCATGGGTACGGTACAATTTAGTTACAGACTACTGTATCCCATGGTAAGGTGTATTGACTTGAAAAGTGCCAAATTTAATCTTTGCCCTGGACACTGATTGGGGTGGATTATTGGCTTATTTGGTGGATGTTGTGAGGATAGAAAGGGTCGCATCGGTTTGGTAAATTGAGGGGAAAGAGCGAAGAAATAGTGAAACATATTGGAGTTAGAGAGGGAAGAGAGGGGGAAAGAGTGAAGGGAGGGGGGGGCAGAGTGTGAGCGAAATAGCGGGTGGAAAGGAGTCTGATCAGACAAAGATCAGATCAATGATCAAAGATCAGCTCATTGATCAGTCCCTCCACTTGCCCAAGTCCATTTGGGGCACCGATGCGCAGGCGGACGTGCCGCCGGAGAAGGGCAACACAAAGGCCTGGGTGGGCACTTCCGTGATGCGGTCCCCGTTGTCGCACAACACTCGGGCCAAACTGAACAACACAAACGTCAAAATTACAAAAACACCCTTTTGTTGAACTGCTTGGTCAGCTCACCTCGTCTTTTTGATCTCCGCCAGCTGTGCGCTCGTGAAAATGCCCGGATTCTCGAAGTAGAATCTGTGACGAAGAAGATGGAGAGTTACGGTAGTTCCTACACGATCCACAGACCTGTCCCCGTCCCTGCTCCTCTTGAACTGGTCCCCGATGATGCAGGACATTGTCGGTCCGATCAGTCCGCCCACCACCGGATCCTCCACCATTCCGCCCACGTACAGGTCAATGTCATCTGTTTGTTGGGTTGTTCATCAACTTCTTTCTGATCCTGCTTAATCCCTTTTCCTCACCTGGCGATGCGTAGTTTGCCTCCAGAATGCCGCGCACTGTCGGGTCCGGGATGTGGTCGCTGAGTTCGGCGAACGAATTGGCCGAGGTCAGGCCACAGAAGCGACGCCATCGGTTGTAGGGTGGGATACCGTGGTCACGACCGCGCATGATGTTCAGCGAGCCCAGGTCGGTGCTGCGAAGATATAGCGCATGATTATATTTAGGAATGTATTAATGAAATGAATGCAACGGCTGGCAAAGTGCCAGAGTTGGACAACTTCACACATGGATACGGTATCCCAAATTGGTACCCAACACCAAATACAATATTTTATAACTGAGTATTAACCAACCCAACCCCGGATACGGTGTCCTATAGAATTGATAATCTTTAATCAATGTACTAACGTTGAAAACATTTGCTCCGTGATGGCCGGCGTCATCCGATGGGGCTTCTTCACCGGTGTGCTCCACAGTCCACGAAGCACCGGGTCTATGCCGCCCTCGAACAACAACTTTTGCGATTTGAACACACCTCAAAAGGGAGAAGAAAAAGGGAATTGGTTGACAAAGTTTAAATTTGGCGCGCAATTTGATTTTTGAATACCTTCGCCAAAGGTGAATGGTCCCGCCGAGATTGGTCCATTCTCCGCAAGACGAGCGTATTGTTCCTGTTGTTGGGATGGGTTATTTGGCCAATTAATTGTCCAATTTTAACCAATTTCACCCACCAACAACATTCCGTGTCCGAACCGATAGGCCGCAGTGGTGAACTCGTTGGCCACCTTTAAAAATAGCGCCAATTTCAAAAGAAATTGTGCCAAATTGTCAAAATGTCTTTCCACTCTACCGTCGGGTCCACGCTGGGATTGTACCCGTTGTAGGGGCCGATGAGGCGGTCGAAGGTGGAACCGAGCACGCGGGGCAGAAACTCCCGGTAGAGGACGGCCTGGATCTGGGCGCCCACAATCTTGCGCGCCTCCTGGAACACCCGGTCACCGCTCCAACCCGCGTTCAGACTCTGCAATGTGCGTGCGATCCTGCCAATTATTTGTGGGGTTAAGTTATGTATGATTTGGTGTTAAAAACATTCATGATCTATTTTTTGAAAATTTGGCCGCAAGATTTTAGGAAAAATGGGCCTTGCACCTTGGGAGAAATTAGAGGTGGTAGAATTGGAGGAAATACAGTAATCCATATTCGTGATCTGATCATTGATCATCAACAATCCTGTTTTGGGTTTGGATCCCGAGTTCAGGAAGCGACTAACCTGTTGTGTTCCCTGGCGAAAATGATGTGCATGGAGGAGAGGCCGAGGAACTGAACGGGGAGGGAAGAGAGAACATTGGATTTGCAGAGGATGCAGCAGAGAGTCAGACAAATTGAGAAATGGAAGGGAAATGGAGAAAAATAGAGGTCAGATCAGCAGAGAATGATCAGAGTGTGTGTGGCCAGATGGTTAGAGTGGAGGAGAGAGAGTGGCCGGGTAGTTAGAGAACTGGAGAGAGACCAGGTTGGCGCGGATGTCGCCCGCAACAAAGGATGCCGTGCAGGTGCCCAGACTGGCACAGCGGGTGTCGTCGAAGGGCAACACCATCATGTTGTTGAAGCGGGACAGCTTCAGCATGCCGGTCCTTCCGTCCCGGAACTTGAACCTGTTTAGGACATAGGGAAAAACATAAGGATCAACAAACATAAAGAAACGCACAGATCCCTGGAGGAGGACCCGTAGATCTGGGAGCCATCCACAAAGGCGGTGTTCTCGTTGAGCTGTTCCCTGGGCCTGCCCTGCTGACCAGTCCCGCACACCGGCGCAGAGCGCGAGATCTTCAGGCAGCCTTTTTGGCGGAACCTGAACGAGTACAACATGCACATGTTGAGGATCATCTACTGATCAAGCAATGTTATTCCACTGACATGCTGTTGGTGTCCTTGTCCGAAATGGGAACTGGCACACACTTGCTCGGGATCGGATCACAGGTGGCGCAGGTGGCGGTGGGTTGCAGGGTCTGGGGTTGGATTTGGATTTGGATTGTGGTCGATTTTGGATCATCTGCTGAACTGACCGTTCTGGCCATGTCATGCGAAATGAATTGTCCCCACTGCATGAGCAGCGAGTTCAGCTGCTCGTGGGAGATCACTTGGGGACTGGCCAGCAGTTGGCGGGACGCCTCCCGGGCGGTCGGTCTTCTCCCGGTGCCTGGGAAAAATATGGTCAGATGCACACAAATTCATCAGATCAAAATCAAAAACCGGCTGGCTCCGAGAACCCGTTGTCGTATTCCGGAGGCAAATGCCTAAACGTTCGAATATTCAAAATGTCTAATTATAACCCAAAAATGGACCTCATATACGCGCGGAAGGAAGCACCGAGCGCGGGATTCTGAAGGTTGTTGCACACCCCGTCCAAGGATCGGTAGGCCAAATGGTAGCACAGGGAACGAGTACAATCTCCGGCGGTTGTCTGAACGGGTTAACGGAGATAATATGAACAGATCAGCTGATTGGCTCTGATCTGTTCACCTCCGGCAGACATCCCGATGCAACCGCCCTGGTGATGTCGTCCAGGGACAACGACGCTCTGGAAGTGTCCTCAATAGGGTTGAGCAGTCCGGACTTGATCAGTTGCTCTGCCGCGGTGTTTGGTGTCCTCGCGATTTCGTCACATGAACCCGCCACTGGTCCCTATATAGGTAAGTGTCACATAATGTCAAAAATCAAATTGCAAAATGTGCCAAAATGGACATTGTATCTCCTTAGTTTATTGTGTTGTAACTAACAAGGTGGGTGATTTCATCCTAACCAAAATCCAAAGAAAATTCGGTCCCCGGTTCCGGCCCGAATTTTTTTCGGGCCCGGATCCGCACCGAGTTTAATTTCCTGGTAATTAACCCTAGTGCAACCGTGTTCTTCCGCTCCGCCGACGTCGGTTGTGGTGGTGCTGCTACAGTGGGTGCCGTTTCTGCACTGCTCGGTCTCGGCGGCGGAGGGGGCGGAGGCGGAAGAGCGGCGGGAGGCGGAGGAGGAGGTCGCTGGGGCGGAGGACGAGGTGGAGAAGGGCGGGAGGCGGAAGGAGGCACTTGCGGACGGGAACAGGTGGCACAGGCCAGCTGGCAGTTGGCCGTCATCCACTCCGCGTTGGACTGACACTCACCAATTGAAGCCCAAAAACGGCACCATTCTGTGGACAGAATTAGATGAAAATGTGAAATTTTATTTTTAAGGTTGGGGATACCCTCCGATCGAAACTCAAATTTTCAAAAAAAATTTTTTTATTAATTTTGATTTTTTTTTAATTTTAATTTTTTAATTTTATCAAAAAATTTTGGATTTTTTCTTAACAAAATATGGTTGTTGGTAGCCTCGAAAAGTAACTATCTGCTTATCTATATGAAAATTTGGAATTTTTATTTTTTCAGGTTTTTTCCCTCAGATCAAAGTGCAAAATTAAAAAATATATACAGATTTTTTTGGAAAAAATAATCCCCCGTTAATTAACAAATATATGTGTAATATGTTTGGAGTTGAACATTGAACTGACCGTGCTGATCACAACATCCATTGGGCAGGCACCTGAAGTTTCTGATGGTCGGCGGAGTGAGTTGGGCGGTGCAAACAAAAAAAAACAATAATATTAATTAATTTAATTTTAAAAATTACAGTTATTACCTATTTTAAGTTTTAAGGTCATTTTGAACAACGAAAAAAAGAATTGACCTCCGCCGGACTCGAACCGGCGACCTTCAGTGTGTTAGACTGACGTGATAACCAACTACACCAGGAGGCCACGGGAAAAGGCCGTGTAATGGACCGACACAAAGGAACACTTTTAGGGGCTGAAAAGTGAACTTTGGAGAGAAAGAAAAACCCTCGAAAAGATAAATATAAATAATTAAAATAAATAATGGGAAATAATCTTTTACTACATATTTTTAGACCAATTCGTGTTTTAATTTATTTAAATCTAAAAATTGGAAATTTCTTGGGGGCGTAAATTAGAGGAGGAATTACGGTGATTTAAAAATAGATGAGTTATAGGTAATGCCTGCGTGGGATTGTCCAGAGTATGGTTGTGTTCTTTGCTTTTGTTGTTACCTTGGAGAAGAATGGCGGATCCGACGAGGAACAACACCACCCAATCCCTGGTCACCACCACTGGACTTGTGGTTGCCCTTTTTTGGTGTTTGCTGTTGCTGTTTCTGTTGCTGTTTCTGTTGGGTTGTGTTGGTGGTGGTCGTTGTTTTCGATCAGCGACGGGGAGAAACAAATGGGCGAAAAAAGAACTAAATGGAAAAAAAGAAAAAGGAAGGTAAAAAACAATTGGGTTGGAAATGGGAAGTACCTAAAAAACCGGCGGGGAAGGGAGGGTGGAAGGAATAAGGAGAAAGAACATTTCAAATTTAATTTGCTATTTTAAAAAATTTATATTTAAAATAAATTTTTTGAAGGAGGAGCCAAGAAAAAAGCAAAAATAAAATAAAAGTTGGGCCAAAAATAATGAGTTTTGAAAATAATGATATAATCAATTCGGTTCGGTAAACTGTACTACTAATTATTCGGTACTGTAATTATGCAAATTTTCCATTGGGGGGGGGGGGGGTGATACATATAATTATAATTAGTGTATGTTGTGTTGGTTGTGTTGTTTGTTCCGTATGTTTGTTGTTGTTGTTCCGTTCCCTACCTTTGCTTGTTGCAGTTGCCCCCGTCGCTGGTGGTCCACTTGGCTTGGCTGTTCACCATCGTCATGTCCGTCCGTCTTTCTTCCGTCCGTCTTCTTCTTCTTTTTGTTCTTCTTCCGTTCTTCTTCCACTTCTTCTGTTGTTGCTGGTGTTGTGCCCCACTGACCGTCTTCTTCTTCCCCTCCTTTTTCTTTGCCTTTTTTTGTTCCCTTTTTGCTGTTTCCGCCCAATGCCTCCGGCAATATTCGATTTGGTTTTGTTTTTGTGTTTGTGTGTTCAGTCAGTGTTGTTCCTCAACGCCTTCTGAACATTTTGGGGTAAGAGAAGGAAGCATCGATTGTGAGTGTGTGGTTGTGGTGGTGGTTGGGGTGATGGCGGGGCGTGAGGAAGAGTGTCGGGTGGTTTGGACGAAGACGGAAGAATGGGAATGAGGGAGGAAGATGGGATGAATGGGGTCCAGGCAGGGGAGAGGAAGGGGAAGGGGAAGGGCCGAGGGGGTCCGGCGGATGGGATCGGAGGGGAGGGGATGGCCGAGGGGTGCGCGGGTTGGAGGAGGACAATGCGGGTGGGGGCGGAAAATTGGACGAAGTGGAACGCCGGGGGCGCGGGGGCAATCATTGGATCGGGCGAGGGGGGAGGGTGGGAGAAAGATCTTTTCTAGCGGAAGGAAGGGGAGGAAAAGCCGAGGAAAAGCCCAGCAAAAAGATCGCGTTGTTGTTGTGTTTGGTGGTTTAGTTGTTGGGTTGCGCGGCAACAAACGCAATCCATCACCTCGGGGAGGGGTTGGGGAATAATGGTGTTGTTGCGCAACCCAACCCCGATACATCATTCATGATCCACTCCCATTCAGAACACAATTTAAGGAAAAGCTGACGAACAAACTGATGCTGAGCAAACAAACAACAAGAACATCAAAAGGAGAGGGAGTTGAACCCGCAACAACAGCAGTTCATGCACACCGCTTTAACCAACTGAACTACTGGCACCCTGTCGGATATACAGTATCAGCTATTATCCTGCTCTAACTATACAGTAAGACTAACAAAGTGGGATACTGTACCTTGTCCAACATCGGAACTATTCAACATCCTCTAAATTGGTGTATTGAATGAGGAGTGCCCTGACTGAGGGCAATTTGGGCGTGGAATTGGGGTTTAGTTGGGGGAGGGGGGGGGTCTTATATTATATTATTAGAACAAATGGGATGGAAGAACACAGTTGACACCCTTTTTATGCCAAATTAATAATAATATAATTTGGGTGTCGATGCGCAAAAAGTATTAAAAGCGGACGGAGCGGGTCAGCAACAAACAGGACACTGTCACTTTTTGCGCGAAAAATTTACACAAAATGCTGGAGGGAGGGGGCGGGAAGGGGAAGGGAGGGGAATGGAGGGGAGGTGAGGGGAGGTTATTATTATTATTATTATTCTAAGTGCGAATTAAGCAAAAAGCACATATTCAAGCAGTACTTTGGACTTTGATCTTTGCAACACGAACACAAAGTACACTGGGTGTCCTAGGGAAGATAGCAGGGATAAAGGAGGACCACGTGGATGGAGGCACCAATGATCAAAATTAGGCGATTGCCTAATAAGGATTTGATTCCCACCGGAGCATTTTATGTTCTGAAGATAGGAAAATGTCCAAAGTGTACTTACCTGATAAGTGGATCTTAGCCAACCGGACAAAACAATTTGATCGGATCTCCGATCTGACCCATCCGTCTCGCATCACCTTTCGCTTGCTATTAATTTAGATTAATCAGAGCGTATTTTGCCTGAGGGCAAAAAAGGGAAAATAGCGCGCGGAAAAAGAGAGTGAAGGAAAGTAGGCCAAAATATGGCGGGGAAAGGACGAGGAAAGAGAGAGAGAAATCTGTGCTTTGTATCACTGTTGAAGTGGGCATCCCGTCTTACCCTCCCTCTTATTCTTATGCTAAAGCTGCTGAAACCGATTTGTTAGCATCCCATTTTGGTATGGGTGAAAGTCGGATGGAAGGATTGAAAGCAACAAAAAAAGTGAAAGGGATGCCAACAGCGCAGTTGGTTAAAGCATTGTCGAGAAATGCGCAACAGGGGGAGAGGGGGAGGGGGGAGGTGGGGGGGGGGGGAAGTGGGGGAGGGGAGGGGAAAGGGAGGGAGGAGGAGGTTGTGTGAGTTGTGTGTGTGTGTGTTGTTGGCACAGTCTTTTACTTTTGTTCAATTGTGTTGGTTTATCATCTTAACCTATGCAAGTTAAGGCCCTTCCTTCTCCGCCTCACATTCCTCCAAATTGGTCAAAAATGTGCTGTTGTAGTAAACTTTGGGGGAGGGCGAAATAAGCGCCCGTTTTAGTTGTTTCTTCCCCATTTTTTCACATTCCACATATGTGACGTTGTCGTGGCAAAGAACTTTGGGTGGAAAGGGTAAGTGGGCAAAGTAAGATTGGGGGTGGGGGACCCGCCCAAACCGAGACATTGGTCATTATCATCATCATCATCATCACCAATTTATGATAATGATGATCAACACTTCGTGGTGAAGGTCATCGAGGTGGAAGGCGGTGGGAGGGACGGACGGAGGGGAAAAGAAAGGAAGGAGGAGGAGGAGGAAGAAGTTGCCTGGTTGTTGTTGTTGTTGTGGTTGGCTATTTGTTGATGTTGTTGTTGCTGTTTTTTATTTGTGTGTTTTGGCACCAATGACCGCATGAGGACATGGTTCCCTCCTGGTTTTACTTATATGTGCACTTTGTGTTCGTTTGTTTTGTCCGCTCACCAAAATGCCATCAGTACACCGAGGTCCAAAGTCCAAAGTACAAGTAGGGTTTGCCCACACCGTTCCAACTTATGTTTGAGTCTTCATGGGAAGACGGTTAACACGGAAAGGGATAAAGGAGGATTAACTTACTCGAAACCGAAACTCAAGCAGTACGCTGGCATGCGCAACTGAATCTTTACAAAATGTTAAGCATTGGGATGAGCAGGGTTGGGGTTGATCCGGTGGGGTGGAATTGGATATCTGGACTGGGATATGCAACTGCCACTGCACTACAGT
Source organism: Rotylenchus robustus (assembly GCA_034700465.1). Taxonomy (NCBI): domain Eukaryota; kingdom Metazoa; phylum Nematoda; class Chromadorea; order Rhabditida; family Hoplolaimidae; genus Rotylenchus; species Rotylenchus robustus. The sequence goes on along the minus strand of JAQIYK010000834.1, from coordinate 1,360 downwards.
TTTTCTCGAAGAACTAAATGGTGTTGAACTGAATGGACAGGCCAAATAAGCCACTTTAAAAGGTGTGAATTGTGGGAGTGAGGAAGTGCGGAACACAATCTAATCTGATGGAAGTGGTGGGAGCAAAAAAAACAAATCAAATAAATGTTCGCCGAAGCAAAAGATTGGCCAGAACAGATAAGCTATGGCCCACAGGGTTTGCCGAACATATTCCATTGTTCTTCCACTTCTCCCCCTCCATTGCATTGGGTTGTGGGTGGCGAGTGAGTAAAGCAAAATGAGTGGAAAGGGTCTTTCGGGGCGAAGGACCACTCTTTTGCAGTTTAAACCTATACTTTTTCCACCTCCCCCTCCTCCCAACTCCTATTACTCCCCATCACCCCCCCCCCTTTTCCCGGTTGTTGAAGTTTAAAGCTGCCCCGGGGCGTTCTCGAAAACGACGTCGACGACGACGACGACCATTTTTTAATGCGCTGGAATGGCCGACGAGTAGTTGAGTGGTATTGGTCCGTCGGGAGCGAAACAAAGAAATGTCTTCCCCCCCTTCCCCTCCCCCTCCTCCCCTTTCCCGCCCCTCCGCCATCCTCGCAATTCCTCGCCTCTCTTCCCGCGACTTTTCCCTTTCGCGGAGTTGCGCAAGATCATTACCGACCACCACCATCACGCATCAGATCAGATCAGGAGCTGGGTCAAGAGTCGGCTGGTCGTCGAGAGTGGCTGACTGGTTTATGGACTGGTTGGAGTTGGTTGCTTGCTCGGTTAGTTGTTGGCTTGTTTCCCTCCCCGGTTGTCCTTGGGTTTTGCTCTTCCACTCCTTTGCCCCAATTGATGACATTCCCTCAAAAAACTGCCCCCAAAGGAGCACCGCGCTATTTTGTGACGCTACGCCGATTTTACTGCGTGGAAAGGGGCCAAAGAGAGAGAAAGTTGCTGACTGAGCAACTCGTTCGTCTTGATGATCAACATCATCGTCATGAGCATCATTACATCGAAATTGGCCAAATATTTTTGGATGAGCCACAAGCAAAACACAGCATCAAGCAGTACCAGCATGAGAGGAGAGGAGAACAAAGGCTTTCGACGGGCGGAGGGGGGGGGGAAAGGAAGGTTGAAGTACAACATAAACATACACAAATAGACGGACGGGGAAAAGGAAGGGGGGAGGGGGTTAAGGAAGGGAACGAAAATGTTGATGAAAATCAGATTTTAAAAAAAAGACGGGATGGAATGAATGAATGAATGAATGAATGAATGGTGGGGGTTTGTTGAGGTTAAAAAGTGAGTAAATGTTGTTTTGGGTTTGTTGGTGTGTTTCTTTTGTTTTTGTCTTCATCACATTCTGACTGACTCTCAAGTTCAG
>JAQIYK010000833.1:0-11889 GCA_034700465.1 Rotylenchus robustus | reverse complement strand
GGTCGACGATGACTCCAAAAGAAGGAAGATGTCTAAGCAAGCTGGCGACGCGGACGGTGCCAAGCGATGTTGAACAATTTCATTTGTCGGTCTTCGTTTACCCTTTTGGGATGCGTAGTTGAGAACATGATTGTTGTAGTTTCTAATGTTTGGGATTGCTCTTCCGTTAGAAAAAAGGAAGGGACCTCGGTTCGTTCGACAGTCCCCTTGATCACCCTAATTTTAAACGAAATAATTTCGAGACAATTTTGGATTTTTTTCTTGTTTTAACGGCGGCGAATAACATTTATAAAAACATATTGTTGCGATTGCGTTTCGTCAGAATGAGCTTATTGGTGGGTTGGGAAAGAGCAAAGCGTTTCCAAAAAAGAAATGTGCACAACAAATTAATGGGATTAAAGTATTGGCGGATAGATGACATTGAATGGAGCAAATTACAGGTTCGGAATAACAATTAAAATTATTATTAAGTGAATATCCAAGATGGTCGGCAAGGCATACACACAACGTACAATTAATCAAAACAATTGAGGCAAATTTGATCCGGTTTTTTAGGGATAAATGTTAAGCGGAATGATAAAATGAAAGGAAATACCGGTGTAAAAACGGATAAAATGGTCAATAGTCGAAGTTGTAATGATGATGCGTAGCTCAGTTCAGTTTTTCTTCGTCCTGCGCACTTTTTCCGCCTGTTTAGTCTCTGTCTTCACCGCCAAATGTCTCGGCAACTCCACCTGGCTGGTTGCTCGTCTCTCGACTAGTCCTTGCGGACTAAGCCCGTGGAGGGATTGAGGACTAAGTTGTTCAATTGACGGGCGCGATATCGGACCAGCGCCACAATAGGTGTTGCTGATACGCCTTGAAAGGGTCGAACATTTTATGGTATCAAAAATGTTAACAAGAAAGACTACAGTGTCAAATTGTAAAACATGGCGTCTAAAAAATTTAAAGTTCAATATAGTCGAAAGATTGTATTAAGTAGAAGAAAGATTTTCGTTCAAAAAATACCATGGATACAGATTACAGATTTTCATACCCGTATATGTCTATTGGGTTTATATTGTCCGTGTCCATATTAATCCAATTTTTGAATACAATGTATATGTTTATATGTGCTGATTTATCCGTATTCCTTACATATCCACTTTCAATTTTATTTGTACTTACACTGCACTGTTTGTTGTTTTGGGTGTGTTGTGCTGGAAACTGCCTTCTATCGAGCTGGCATGTGACTTCTCTGCCTCGTTGTTCCTATTCACCGTGCGCTTCATTTCCTCCAGTTCTTCCTTCATCTTTCTGTATTCTTCTGCCTGTTTTCTGATCTCCATTTCCCGCGCTTTGAATTCTTCGTCCCTTCTTCCGCATTCTGTCCTGAATTCCTTCTTTTGTGCCTGCAACTCTTCCTGTTTTTGCCGCAATGATTCCAAGCGCTCTGGTGTTTCTCCGGAAGGTCCCTTACGAGATCGAAGACTCGAAAGTTGAAGATCTTTTCTGAAAAAGATTGAGTTAAAATGTTTGTTTTCTTCAATCACTTACAATGCCGAATCTTTCTTTAGTCGGTCGTTTTGGGTTCGTAACCGGATGTTGTCTCGAATGATTTCTGCGGCCGCTTTTCTTGATATTGGATTCATTCTCAACTAAAAGATTATTTGAAATTGTCTATTCTTCAAATGCAATCTTACAGGAAGCTTTCTGATTTCCTCATCTGCTTCCTCTTCTTCATCTGAACTTTCCATCTGACCTCTTGAGGGAACAGTTGTGTGCCTTCGGATTGGATGTCCTCCATTAGCAGAGGATGAACTGGACAGGCATTCTAAAATAAACTCAGTTTATTTAATTTCTAAATTAAAAATACTGTGTTGACTTGCTGCCCCATGTCCATGATAAGTCCGAACTCTACGGGGTTTTTTCTTTTCATTTTCAACCATTTTTGGTGTTTCAGAACTATCAGATCCACTTAACGGTGCTGGTTCATCGGAGCTGGAACTTAAACAAGACGTTACTTTTTCATAAATTCAGTATACAGTAACTGCAACTTCAATATAATTGCAACCAAACCTCTGGATGGGTGTGTCCTTTTCCGCCATTCCCAGATCGTATAGGTCGTCGAAGAATGAAGGCAAATCCGCGTCGCGCGACTTTTGCGCCCTGTCCACCAGTTTGGCCAGCGCACTATTCCTCTTCTCACCCAATTCCTTGAACTTTGCCTTCAGCAACAAGCTCAATCTTTCCCTCTCCCGTTCAGCCACTCGCTTCTGTTGTTCCTCACCGGCATTGAAACAGCGAAGTGGACACTTGTAAAGGTGGTCTCGGATCGTATCAAAGAAGATCATTCGACGCTCGAAGTAATTCGCCAGCAATGAATCCTCCTTGCATTCTGTATATATTTTTTATAATATTTCTAATGCATTTATTAAACATTTTCCTACCGAATATTCCTTCTAACTCCTTTTGCCATGCATCCATTTTTAATTGGTATTCCCGTTCTTCTCTTGAGGTTCCTTCACCAATTGACCTTTGGGTCAATTCAAGTATTCTCCCTTTTGACAATCGCACAAATTTTGGCACACTTATCTTAGCTTCTTTGATTGCGTGAATACACTGCTCCAACTCCGTGCTCGTGGGAAAAAACAGTTGGATTCTGTCGAAATCAAATTTAGTGATAAGAATAATAGTAATTAATAAATCACTTACAGATCTGGTTGTTCTCTGTCAGTTACGATCAATAACAAGCTTTTCCTAAATTGGAAAATTTAGTTCCATTCGGTTATTGACTTTATATACCTCCTCAGATTTTCTCCTTTGACGAGTGTATTGTACAAAGGGAGCACACCAGAATGACTTGGATGGCGGAAGAATTGGAGAGGCATCTTAAATGTTATATTGTTGATGATGATGTTTTATTTACGATACTATTTATCCCTTACTTCTTTTCTCTCTTGCCCTAATGATCCGGTTCCGGTCACAGTCCCGTTAGTCGAAGACGTGCCCTTGGGCCGAAGGAACACAATGATGTCGTCACAAAGAAGCAATCGCACTAAACCCAAAAAATAATAATTAATCATAAGAATAATAAGGAGGTGATTGATCCATTCAACCAGCATACACCTTTACTCTTCATCTCCAAGTTCAAACTCCATAACTATCGTCCTCACAGATTAAATTAACCTCCCCTCTCCAACCTATTTCTTAAAGCATTAAATACAGGATAGGAATGAGGAATGTCCGAATATTGTTTTATTTAATTATACATAGTATTCTCCATTGAATAAAGTAAACCATTTTTCTTCTTGTTAACCCTTCTTCTTCCTCTTCTTTACTTTTATATTTATTAGTTTTAAATTAGTGATATCCGGCCAGGGGTTGAACCGGCCCGACCCGGGCCGGAAATTTCCGGCCTGATTTTGGTCGGGCCGGCGGGAGCCGGGATAGGAAAAATTGAAAAGAAAAATGAAAAAAATGAAAGGAAAAAAAGAAAATGAATGAAGAAAATAAATATTTTAATCCGCTTTTTTGGGAACTTTTATTATGTAGTTTTTTTTCTAAATACTTTAAATATTCAAAAAAATGGAATTTTTAAATAATTATAAACACAAAAATTAAATTTTTTAAAATATTTTTTTTAAAATCGGACCGGCCCCGGGCCGAAAATTTCCGGCCCGATTTTGGTCGGGCCAAGCCGGCAAAAATCCGGCCCGGTTTAATCTCTGTATCCGGCAACCTGAAAAAACAAAACTAACATTCCACGTCCGACGATGTCATTGTCTCCCGCCAAAACACTCTCTGCACCAAATGCACCTTTCTACCCCATCCGTCTGCCATTGCCTCATCCACCGGCTCAATCAGGTCGGCATAGGTAAAGTCTTGTTTGGCTTTAGGGTCAATCTGTTAAATATATTTAGCATATTCTCTCGTTCTCTCCATTTTATTTTACCAATTTCCCCGCCGTCCCCTTGTCCAATGCCTTCTTAACGGCCTCCCATTGTGCATTTCTTTCAAATAGCATAAGTCCGTTGTTAATTTCCAAAGCGAATGATTTGACAGCAGAATGTGCCTTCTGCATTCTTTGCTTTTGTGTTGGTGATGATTCATACTTGAGAATCTGAATATTCCAATTATAAAAACAGGGAGAGTGAGGATTCACTATGAACCTGTTCAATTAGAATTGGATATTTTGTGAGTCGTTGCGCTATTAACAGCATACAAGCTTTGAAAGATCGATCCTTGTATTCGTTTTCATGGAATTCAAAAAACTGAACCAATTATTTCTAAATTATGTTTCCTGTCTGTATATTCAACCTTTCGAATTATTGCCTTTTGGGCCATCAACGCAGCCAGTACACGGTAGCTATGTTCTCTCTCGAGACAAAATGTCGTATAAGCTTGAATAGTAGCCGCTCTAAAATAACAATTGATTAACTTAAGCATCACGGAAAACTAAAATATAACTATTCACCGAGATTGACTTTCGCCGAACTCTTCACAGATAATGTCAGAAATGTCTTGAACAACAGGTTTCTCACCACATCTAGTTCTAAAACGACGCAAAAGATTGAGATGAAAATTGAGAAGAATGTCGAGCACATCAGGAATTAGCTAAAAATAGGTATGTATTACTTAAATTTAAAACCATAATGACCGAAAATGACCTCCCCAATTTACCCTGTTAATTGTCTCCTTGTCCAGAATTCCGTTACGAAACAATCCATCCTGATAAACTTTTCGTAATAACAAAAGCACCTGGCAGTGATTCTTCTCAGTGATCACCAATTCGTAAATTATATTCTGCCTCAAATGTTTATAACAGTTATATTTACTTAGATTTGTTAAAATGATAGATTATTTATATCCAATTAACATTATTATACTCTTTGTTTTAGAGTACCTTTTCTTTTCAGAAGCATCCAATTCCTGCGATTCATTTCTAAATTTTGCTACCCAGCTTGGTTCTTCATCCACCCAGAGTTCTAAATCGCTCCATTGGGCGTCAATTCTAAAAATTATATCACAAAAAATTAATTAAAAAGTGCTCACAATTGAGCCCGAGAGAAAACTGAAGGTGAGACCGGAATTTGTTCACAAGGAAATGGGGCGGAATCGGGTGATGATGGCGCCAGCAAAGGACTATCTGCAGCTCCCAATACTCGTGAAAGCGCATCTGGTAGGCCTTAAAAATGGATTTATTGTTGAAAACAATGTACACCTGTATTTCTAATTTTAGATGGGTCTAACGATTTTATTTTTTATTTGTCCTATGTCTATCCGACCCTCGTCCTTCAGTCTCAACTCGGACAAATTTGGTGACATCGAGTAACGACGATTGTGTCCGGACTTTGAAACAGGCAATCTGCTCGGCGACACTTGCAACCGTTCCTCCGCTGTCCTTTCTCCCTTCTTTTTCAAGAAACGGACCAGATCGCGCATTTTCTGTTCCACATTTTGTAGACTATCTTCCAGCTGAGGTACAGTCGACTTTCGCCGTTTTTTGGAGGGCGATTTGGAGATTGGTGAATGACTGCTATCGTCCACCATATTGTTGTTACCAGTTAGGCTATGAAATTCCGTGTCAATCCTTCTGTTTCTATCTTTCGCTTCTTCCTCTTTTTCGAACTTTTCGTATGTTCTCAAATCTGTGTGCGACATCCAAGGGTTATGTTGTTGTCGTTTCTGCTGTTGTGCACTTCCTCTCCTGCGCGTGTCATTTTGTCTTCGTCGTAAAAATTTTGCCTCATCTGGCGACGGTGAGGGGGATCGATGTCCATATGTTAGAATATATTTAGGAGGTGACAGCATCCTAACGAATCTGTGTGTGCTGTTCGGTTCCAATTCTTCCTCAGTTTCCATGTCCATCATAAGCTCTCCTGTTTGTCCATTGCAATCCGATTCCAATTCCGTCTGGCCTCCTTCTTCCCTCAATGTCTTCAAAAGGGAAGTGCACGATCCAGGTTGCGACGGCGACTCGGATTCCACCGAGCGCACCATTTCGCGTGCAAGAATACAGTTCGGTAAACTGGGACGACGATAGTCAAAACAAAGACTGGGTCGCTTTTGAGTAGACTTGCGCAATTTTTCTGTTAGGAACTTTGTCGAAGGCAACGATCTGAGAATTTTTTGTTTATTAGAATGACATACAAAATTCAAGTAACAAACCCATCAAACTCTGATGAATTTTGATGGAATGGGCTCGTCGAGAATGTTCTGCCTAGTTTTCCATGGTGGATGCCCCTTTCCAATTCCTCCACTAGTTCCGCCACTTTATTCAACAATGGGACTGATTCTCCCTTCATTATCGGCTCTATTGATATTCCATTTTCGAATTTGACATTTTGCTCCATTTTGGAATTTGCCTTTTCTCGACGTTCCAATTCACCGTTTTGGCTTCTTTGATGTGGCAGCGGTAACGGAATTTGAGATTGGGGAGAATGATGATGGGACATTGGTATTGGTCGTGGAGATGAAGATTGAAGATTAGCGTACTTTTTAGACATTTTCTGCTGAACATATGTACATAAATTAAAAATGCAAGATGAACGAAAGATAAAACAAAGACGCAGAAGACAGACGGATAGAAGGAAGGAAACAAAGAACACCAGAGGAAATTTTTTTAACAGACGAAAGATCGATGGTGGGCGAGAATAAGATGTAAGAAAGAAGGAATGCGATAAAACCTTCAAATTTTGTTTATATTTTCAAAATAGATGGAATGTTTGTGAGGAAATTATTCGCTTTCCTTATTTTTGGCCAAAAACCCGTTGACTAAATGTGTAAAAATATTTGTGGAATACCTTCTCCACCCGAAACCACCAATAAAGAAGAATGTTGATCATCCGGATGGATGGAAGGAGTAAGAAGAGAAGACGAAAAAGGCGATCGATCCTTTCCTTGCCCCTCCCCCTCCCCATCACTCACACTGCCATTTAATCACCCGCAAAGCTACAACACAAAACATAATGTTTCCCCCACCCTCTGCCCCCATAGCATTCATCCCATTTTCTTTCCAATCCGCTAGAAGTGTGTCGAGAAATGAAAATTGGGATGGGAAGGGTGCATACACGCACACGGTGGGTCAATCAGAGTGGGCCTTGCGCGGTGCGCGGCAAACAAAAATGGGGGCCCTCCCACCCCAATCGAAACTTCCAAAAAAACTTCGGTCCCAAAAAATGCATAAAAACGCACTTTTATCTATAAAAAATAAATTAATAAGTGATTTTCATACTAGGAATTAACATTTTTTAGAGTTTGCATGGCTTGAATTGAATTTTATCAAAATTTTCAAATTTCAAAAAAGGTCCGTAATCAGAAATTTTTTAAGGTCGCAATTTTTAGGAGTATATTTTTGGGTTCTATTAATTCAATTCTTATGAGTGTATTTTCATCAAAAAAATAATTTTCCGGGTTATATTTTTCGGTTTTTGAGAGAAAAACAAATGCATTTTGGGCTATGTGGTGGCTGGTGGGGTTATTTAAAATAAAAATATTTTGGAGAGGACTGAACGGACAAATTTTTTGACGGGTGGAACTTAATTTCCATATTTCCACAACACCACACTAACAAGGGCTTAGCCAGGGGGCCGGCCCCCTCCAAAATGCCAAAAATTATTATTTTATTAGGCGCTGCGAACTCACTCCTTCCATGATTGGGGGGGGATGTGTGCATGTATGGAAGGATGGGAGGGAGAAGAAGATGAGAGGAATGACAGATATATCCAAAAGAGCAGAATATTTGGAGAAATAATGAATTGGAGGCAAAATGCACGGATGGAATAATGAAGAAACATAAAACGGGGTGTAAGCTTTTTTGACTTGGATCGGATGACATCATTGATCATTAAATTTTCTCATCAACTTACTAAACTATTAGTTTAGTTCGTGTTTATTAGCAATTAGCCATTTATTCGAAAACGCCGTAAACAACAGAATCTAAGGAAAAATTATTTTAACTAACTCACCTTCAACATGGGTTCGTTCATCAGTCCCCGAAATTTTTTGTGGTTGTTGTTGTTGATTGAACAAGTTGGCCAGGCTTCGCGAGCTGCTGTCCTTCTTAATAATAGTAAACTACAGGCTTAACAGTAATCTCTGCAAAATCTAACCTTTTTTCGAGGACGAATTGACCAAATTGTGCCCAGGATTACTGAGTTTGTCTTTGGCTCACGCTTTTTGTCCTTTTCGAGTCTAAATATCATCATTCGAATTATATATTGTATATTCATTAAATTTGTTAAGCTAACAAAGTGAGCAAAAGGCGTAAGCAACAGTGACGTATATAGCATATTAATACATTTATAAATACATTTCATGACCTCAATTTACTTAAACTCCAACTTTTACATTAAATTATTTCTGCCTGGACATATTCTTTGGTCCAACTACCTTTGGTCCAACTTTTATCCAATTGTGCCCCATACCTTTCCTTCTCAGCACCAATTGAGGATGCGCTCTTGGTGGTGCTCATCATTTTCGGTGCCACTTTGCCCCTGCATTTCCGTTCGCTTCCGCCAAGCAATTGACGAAGGGACGAGGTGCTTATACTGGCACCACGCTGTTTGCTCACCAATTTGCCACCCGCCCGCATCGTAATGGTATTCGGAAATGCATCTGCCATTTTCGCCTCTTCTACGACCTCATTTCCTCCCGCACCATCTTCTTCCTCCTCCTCCTCTTTTTCGTTGTCATTTTTTGTCTGTTTTATTGCATTATTTGCTGATATTGTTGTTAATGCCATCATCACTTGGGCCTTCGTCACATGTGAGCTCTTTCGCCGTGCCATTTGAGAAGTTCCGATGCCTTTTTTGCGCTTTAAAGTGCTTATTGACTGGACGGAGATGCCACCACCGACAGATTTTCGTGGAACAATATTATGGCAATGACTACTCTTCTTTTTGGGCAATGTTGATGTTGTGTTGTTGATGTTGTTTGTACGAGTTGAGATCACTCTTTGGAGAATGTTTTTTGTGTTGTTTTTTGGTGTTTTGTAACTGTTTGTGGATGAAGTCGGTGAATTCATCAAAAATTTGGTGGGCGCATCTGGGGAAAAGTGATCTTGTGGAGAGAATGAAGTAAGCCTAATTCGGTAGTCGGCTTCTTCTTCCATTTGTGTTGTTTGTCGCTCATTCAGAAACATTTCCAACTTTTTGTTGTCCTCCTCCCGCACTCGGTATTTCTCCCTCCAAGTTGCCACTCTTCTCAGCTCGTTCTCTTGCTCATCAGCCTTTTCCAGCTTCTCCAAATCACATGAACCAATCAAAGAAAAAGGTCTTCTTTGATCAGTGCTTACATCCAACATGTTGTGCTGTTGTCTTTTTTCTTCGTCTTCCGCTGAAATGCCCACTCTCATCCGTACAAATGGAGTACCACTTGAGGCAATAATACAGTCTTCCGCATCCGGTGGATGATGAGCTTCAATACGGATCATTGGATGTTGTTGGTGTTCATTGCTTCCGGCAACTTCTTCCTCCTTCCTGAACCGTTTCTTACGCTTTTCTTTGTCTTCGCCCGTCTCTCCAATGTCCTCAACCAACGTTCCCAATTGCTCATGTCCATTTGAAAATGAATTCTTCTTTCGTTGACTACCCTTTTTCCTCAGATTATTCCTCCCTTCTCCGTTCATTGTCAATACATTGCCCGTGTTGTTCAAGTCTTCCACTTCATGGCTTCGTTTCTCCGTTTCCTTTCGTCCCCAGAATAATTTCCATTTGAAACTTCTCCTTCCAGGCTCTTCTGCCATCCCCTTATTGGTGATTCGAAGAAGGTTGCTATCGGAATATTGGCGACGAGAAGCGAAACTGTTGATTAAGTGAGTCAACGAGCTCGAGGATGTGGAAGCCACGTCTGAGCAAGGTGCCGAAATCACTGATATTGAAGTATCTCTTCTTTTACCGATGATTTTCTTCTTTACTTCGTCTCGTGGCAAGACTGTTTCAGGACTAAAATGAACAAAATAGGGATAAGAATGTAAAGCAAAAAGATTGCATATATAAAATACAAAGGAAAGATGCGACAACGGGAAAAGGAAGCATGTTTTCATTATTGTGCTTTTAATTCACCTTTTAGCCATTTCTCCTAGCCATCCAATAGTGTTACTTCCACAAGGAGTGCTTCTTTCGGAGCTGGAAAACGATTCAACTTCCTTTAGATGATGCTCGTGATCCATATCGGAAGAGAGTTGAACTTGCGACGATGAATGTGCGATTGTCGAGCATGTCAAGTCCTGCAATACATAAATTTAGACTGTTTCTTTTGCATTTAATGTGTTTAAATCTCTAAAATCTCATAATGTTTAAAATAATTAATTACGAATTTTATTGTTAGTAAAAATATCAATTTTGTTGTAAAGATAAAGATCAGGTTCGTGGATATATCATATTCAATTCGTTTTCTTCAAAAATCCTTTTTAAGGATAGTATTTTCGGGTTTGAATGAAAAAATCGTTTGAAATAAAAAAATTGATTGTGAATTTTGGAATAAAAAATTAATTTTGGCTTTTTGTCCCAGAGTCTGACAAGGCCAAAGACCATTCATTTAAAAATAACAACCCCCTGTACCCCTCTAAACATACAAGTACCTTCTTATGTTCTAATATTCTTACCTGTTGTTTCTGAATTTGCGCCAATATGGGCGCCTTCCTCGAAATAAGCCGTTTGAAAACAAGCGAACCAGAATGAGTCAAATTCGGCTGGTACAAATTGTGTGCTCGTATAGACCTTTCCATTGCACGCCCTTCTTCCCCTTCTCCGATGTCGCTAACATGATTTTCAGTTAAAGAAGGTATGTAAAGCTAAATGTTTACCCATTTTAGAAAATTGTCTTCTAATTTTAAATTTGTTTGGTTCCAACCTGTTCTTCATGAAACTTATTCCAGCTTATTGTTTGATCTCTGTCCAAAACGCTTTCTCTCCATAATGATAAGTCATGCAAAAGGTGATCAGCAGACACACTCCGTCTGTGCTGGTAGGGATTCCCAAATTGGGCAGAGAGTTTGGGCTAAATCCAGGAATGTTTTACATACAACATTACATATCATGCTAGTGTTTTTTACCGTTTGTATTGATTGTACAAAATCTTGGCTTGCTTCAGCTCCCGTTTCATTTGAAGGTCGTCTTAACAAGCTGTCTCTTTTAAATTTCATTTATTTTCTCTTGTAATATTAATATATCATTCTGCAAGAATCTTACTCGATAATATTGTCATAATCTTCAGCTTCTCCTGGGGCAGGAATAGCCGGTTCAGGTGGTTCATTCATTATATCTTCCACGAGTTCGGCTTCAAGATGATCCGGAATTGGCGAGAATGGCTTAACAGTTCGATCATCTTCTTCCTCGCTGTCACTTTTTTGCCGGTTATGTTGCAATCCTAACATACAAAATATATGGCAATAAAACATTCGGGTTATTACAAAAAACTTTTGTTTACATTTTTATTCATTGTATGATATGTAGAGATGATAATACAAACAGACCCGTCGCCAGAGGGGTCTCCCCCGAATTGCCAAAAATTAAAATTTTTAATAGGGTCCCCCTTTTGTTTTCAAAATTCGCTAAAAAAAATGGCCGCGGCGCCTCATATAGAATATCTCCTTATGAACCCAAAATACGTCAAAAAAATTTCACGCGGCGCCTGTCGGCACAGCAAAAACTATGAAATATTTAGCTCTCAAACTAAAAATACACCCCAAAAAATCGAAATTTTCTGTACAATACAAAAAATACACCTCTAAAAATCGACTTTTCGATGCGAATAAAAAAAACGTCGCCAAAAATTTTCATGGCCCCCTCCAAAAAATCCTGGCGACGGCCCGGGATACATTACATACAACTAGAGCCCGGACAAATTCAAACTTTGATCAAATTTTGGTCAAACTTTGATCAAATTTGGTGTCAAATAGTTTGA
>JAQIYK010000832.1:0-11890 GCA_034700465.1 Rotylenchus robustus | reverse complement strand
TGTGATCTCACTTTGTGTTCTGTTCCCTTTTCCGTTTGCTTCTCCAAATCGCAATTGTTGTATACTATTTGTATTGTTGTCTGTCACTCACAATTGTCCTTTGCAATTTTCGCACTTTCCGCGTCATTGTATGTTTGCTGCCAGTGATCTTTAACTGTATTTGTATCATACTTATTATTGTACAGAAACATAACACAGTTGTATTTATTCGCAAGGTTTACCTCAAGGGGAGGGAGGTGAATATTGTGAAGGGAATCGTTTGTTTGTTTTCATTTTTAGCAGTGCAAAAGAAAATTGCTGTTTTCCCTTTCCCAGTCCCGGCGAGACATTTTGTCCCAGCGGGAAAACACACCGAACGACCGCTTATCATCTCCCTCCACCTCCATGCTCATGCTCCGTCCGTCAAATGCGAAAAAAATAGCGGAGTAAATTTAGTGGAGAGAGGGGGAAGGAAGGGAATACCACGTTGATATCCAATCATTTTTTACATATTCGTTTTAACTTTGCTAAAAGTCAATTTTTAAGGTTTATCATTTTTACAGCATATTATCTTTGCAGATTGATGTCCTCCATGCTTAGTTCGCTATTTTCGCGTGATCCCAAATCCGCATTCACTTATGAACTGCCAACCGATTCATTCACCACTGTACAACAGGACATTTTTGTCGGGAAAAGCTACAAGAAGGTTACATACAATGAATGCTTCATCAATCTAACCTCAAAAATTTCTTTTGACCTAACCTAATCAAACGGATTTCCTAAAAATGGGGTTTTCTATAAGTTGGGAATGCTACTCTTTCTTTCGCTCTTCCCTCATATATAGAGACAAAGATTTTTGCCATGTAGAATGATCCAGTTGAGAAAACGACATGTTTCTGGAGCAATAATGCAGCATCGTCGCTGAAAGCCCAGTCCCAAAAGTTGAAAACATTGAGACATCCAAATGTGCTCACATTTGTCGATTCGCTTGAGGTCGACAATTCTTTTTACCTAATCACTGAACCATGTCGTCCCTTGGATTATTATCTCGGCCAAAACACATTAACCGACACGCAACGTGAACTTCTCGTCTCCTGGGGACTTTACCAAATCCTGGTACAACTTTTGTTATTTGTTGTTTTTTGAATTTGATTTATCCACCACAGAATTGCCTTAAATTTTTGCATAATGAAGCAAAAATTTCACAAAACAACCTCAAAAATGCCATATACGTGACCGATTCTGGAGACTGGAAATTGGCCTCATTCCACCTTACCAGCAACTTCAGGTTTTCTTGAATCCACTGGTTTAGAATCAATTTATTTATTTTAAGTTCACCCCAAACTGATCTCAACGATTTAGCGGCTATGCTTTCCAGGATATTTCAAAGGGAAGCCTCGGCTGGCTCTGTCCAAGTTCAACAACTTCCGAAGAGAATACAGCCTTTGTACAGGCGTTTAAGTGCCCGCGGGAAGTCTATTATGGCAGTTTCGGACATTCTCAACGGTTTAAATTTTCGTTGGTGACGTATTACAAATAAAGAGCTAACTGCTCCATTCATCACTATATATAAAAATTATTTGACAAAACAGTCAACAGTCAGTTGCATTTTTATTTTCAATTGTAATTCTAAACTTGGAGCTTTTGACAGGGAATACTGGAAGAGGGTTTAAGCCTTAAATCATCCTGCACATTTATATCTCTTCGGAGGGGGGCCTGTATTGGAGGGGGTTCAAATAGAGGGGGCTTTATTTTTCAGTAGAAAAATTTTCGGAAATAAAGGGAAAAAGGATTTTTTGGTCAAAAAATTTGTTTTTTTAATCAAAAATGTGCGATTTTCTTTGCAATTTTTACAATTTTTACAAAAATTTTCATCGAAACTGAAAATTGATAGGAATTAGTCCAATTTTGTCATTTTTATATGACACAAAATTTATTTCGAAAATATAGAACAAATTCCCACCCCCCCCCCATGGGGGCTCTATTGGAGGGGTTCAAATGGAGGGGGTCTCTATTTTTCAATACCATTTGCCCCCGGCGGAAGGGGGGGGGGTGCTCTATTGGAGGGGGTTCTATTAGGGGAAATACGGTATATATATTTGTTTAGAATGCCGATCCGTTGGTGGATTTATGAAGAACAAATTTGTTGACACCCTTCTTTTTCTCGAAGAATTCCAACTTCGGGATGCGACCGAGAAGCAAACCTTTTTTGTGCAATTGAACTCAAACCTGGACTTATTCCCCGATGACATATCGCGAAACAAAATATTACCGAAACTGATCCATGTATGGTTAAAAAAAATTAATTTTATGAAAAGTTTTAATATGTTTAGACTTACGAGTACGGAGATGCCGGTGCACACATACTTGTCCCGATGTTTAAACTTGGAAGGTTGCTTGAGGAAGATGAGGTTTGTGAAATGTTGGATGACAATAAAATTGTTGTTGAGTATTATTACATACACTGTTTCAACTTCAGTATCAACAAAGGGTTGTTCCTTGCATTGTCAAACTATTCAGTTCACCGGACAGAACTACAAGGTTTGTTCAAATTGTTATTTTTGTGATATTTCTTTACAAAAAGCAAATCATTCAGGGTGAAATTGTTGGAAAGAATTGACGAGTTTGCTAGGCATCTGAAACCACAAGTGGTCAATGACAAAATCTACGGGTATGAATGACCTCCGACTTAATTATTAAAATTAAAAGAATAAATTGATGAAATTTTTTACAGGAATATTGTGACTGGTTTTATGGACTCGAATTCGGCTGTTCGAGAAAGCACCGTAAAGGCAATGGTCGTTTTTGCTGACAAACTGAACTACAGCAACCTAAACACCGATTTGATGAAATACTTGGCAAGGTTACAAGGTCATAAAAGGGTTTTGTTGTATTTTATTGATAAAGAATCCTTTTATTCAGGTTCGGATCCCGAACCAAGCATTCGCACTAACACAACAATTGTAAGTACAAAATAGTGACATGATTTTGCTGATTAGCAATAGGTTTATATATTTAGTGTTTGGGCAAAATTGGGTGCTATATTGATGCCAGTCATCGACAGCGCATTCTCATCTCGGCCTTCACCCGCGCTTTAAAGGACCCATTTCCCCCGGCTCGGATGGCCGGTGTGCTTGCGCTCAGTGCAACACAACAATATTACTCGTTGGCCGAAGTTGCGCAACGAGTGCTACCCGCGCTGGCCCCGCTGGCTGTTGATCCCGAGAAACAAGTGCGGTTGATTAGCTTTATTCAGTAAGAGATTGAATCTGAAATTTATTTTTATTAGGTAAGAGATCAGAGCTTTAAAGCCATCAAAGGCTTCTTGGAGAAACTGCAAAAAGCTAGCGATAATCCTGAACTCATTCCTGAATTGGAAGCTCAAGTAAAAGCAGGCGGCAAAGGGGGACTGTTGAGCGGAGATAAGGTCGGCCGAATTTTTTTTATACAATTTATTTGGGATCGCCCCGTTTAGCCCCCACCCCGTTTTGGCCCCACCGTTTTGCCCTCTCTCAGCCAATTCTCCCCGTTTTGCCCCCTTATTGTCAAAAAAATCAAATTATTATTTTTCAAAATTTTCTAATTTTCTCCAAAGCCAAACTACTAAATTTTCTCAAAATTTCTTTTTTTTTCAAAAATTTCATAGCTTCATTTTCGTCTTTACCTAAAATAAAAACCTGACTGAATGTGTATCCGGCGCGCGAAGTGCGCCGGCATTATAAAACGAACTGTTCTCCGGAGAGATAAAGGGGCTGAGCTGCGGAGCCGAAGTGAGAGCCGCACCCGGCTCCGATTTTTGAAGAAACTTTTCATGTTTATATGTAATTTGTTTTTTAAGAAAACTGATTTTTTTAATTTGACATTTTTTGAAATTTAGACATTTTTTTGAAATTGACATTTTTCGAAAGTTAGGGAATTTGGTAAAATTTTAAAAAATTTGGGATTTTTTTATTTGGGGGGGGGGCGAAAAAGAGGGCAAAATGGCCTTTTTGGTTTGGGGGGGGGGAAACAGGTGGGGGCGTGGGGGGAAAAAGAGGGGGGAGGGCTGAGGGGGCAAAACGGGAGGAAAAAGCCGAGGGCAAAACGGGTTGGGGTAAAACGGGGGTATTCCAATTTATTTTGTCTTCCGTTCAGGTACCACAATGGGCCGGTTGGGCAATTAAGACAATTTCGGGCAAATTCTACAAATCAACTGCCCCAGTGAACCAAGCTGCTAGCCAGCAACAAGCTGAACCAGTACAGTCAGAAGAAGGTGGCCAGAAACAGTTGCTTGTTGATGAGGCACCAAAGAGAACGAGCGATGCGATAAGTTCGAAGAGAGATGTACCTGGACTTCCACGAGTCGGTTCATTCTCCTCATCACATTCGTCGGTGTCTGCGAAAGGGACGAGTTCATCGGTGACGGACGGATGGGGCGAACTGATGGACGAGGAGGAGGAGGAGGAGACGCAAAAGGAGCGCAGGGACAACAGCCAAAACGGAAGCGACTACGGAGACGGAGAGGGCCAGCAGGCCCAAAAGTTGGCCATCCGGGAGGACGCACTGTGGGGGGCAGCAATGGACGAATGGGAGGCCAGAGAGGTTGTATATACACATTTGTACACATAGCTAAAATACTTTAAAAATAAAAACGCAACCAAAAAACTTTGCTAATAGATAAGCAATTTTTTGAAAGATTTCGTATACAACACTTATGGAGTCTATGCAAATATTTAATATCTAATTGAATTCATTTTAGACATCTACTCCGAGCCCAAATATTGGTGTAAAGAAACAGAATTCGCCATTCTCTCTCGGCTCTTCATCGCCTATAGAAAGGAGGTCTTCGCCTTCGGCGGTTGCTAAACCAGTCTCAGCTTCTAACAAGGGATCGACTGCACTCAAACTAGGAGCGATTAAGAAGCCACCAATCAACAATGTCTATCCAGATCAAGGTTGACTTAACTTTTATAAGAAATATATGATGGTTTCCATTTTAAAACAACATTTGAGGTTCTAAAGCGGATCCGTTGGACCTTTTGGTGGATTTTAACGCGGATGTTAACGCAGCACAAAACAGCAATAACAACAGAAACAAGCTGGTGGTGAACAAGAACACGCAACAACAAAGTCAAAAGCCACAAGGAGAAGGCAACTTTGTGAGCGCAACCACACAACTTGCGCACCAACGGAAAGCCCAACTGGAAGCGGTGAAAAAGGAAAAGAAGGCGGAGGACAACAAATCTTCCAACGATTGGCAAACTTGGTGAGCTCAAAAGGATGTCAGTTTGTTTGTTTACTATGTCCATAATTTGCCTTCTAACTGTGATATTTTTTCGTTTTTCCCATTTGCATTATTTGATGAAGCGAATAATTTTGCGATTATAAAATTAAAATCCTCCAAATGTTTCAGTTTTGCACTCATCACAAATCTTGGCACTTTGTATATAAAACTCGTCGGAACAATTTGAAAATAAAAAAATTATTACACAAAAACAAATTGAAAATAATGAAAAAATGAACACTATGCATCAGTTTTCTATTGTGAATGGTAGGGATGGGAAAAGGAAGGAAGAACAAAATCAGCAAAGAAAAAGGTGATAAGTAACAAACGAACAAATTGGCAGGGTGGTGAAACCTAAAACACTAATTCGGAAATCAAAGGTAAGTACTGGTTGTTGTTGTTGTCATTATGCGCCCAAAGTGAAATTGGTTGGTTGTCACATTATATTGCTGATTTTTGATCATTTTTGAATAATAGTTTAGGGAAATACGGGGGAAAACACCCATTTACGTGAACGTTTTGTTAAGCTTTTTTCTGTTAAGGGGCTGAGAGGGGGAAAGAGACGTATTCAGGAATTAGCTTTTAATGGCATATTAAGGCTTTGGACAGGAAATGTCTAAATTTTAAAATTCATTTTTGCCCATTTTTCCTAAATACGTCCCGGAGGGATTGCACCGGCACTTTTGCCTGAGGCCATGGATAAGCTCCGCCGGGTGGTCATGATCTGTTCTGATCCGTGCCGATCTGCTTCATCACTCGTCTAGCTCGTCCGGCTCCGGCGGCAATCGCTGCTTCTCCGCGTCCCGTTGGCCCGACTCCCTTCTGCAAATGGACAAACAGAACATGCACTCACTGTCCATCTATTCTCCCTCACATCCCAGGGATGGGCCGGATATCCGTTTTCCGGGTTTCGTTTTTCGGGTTTCCGGGTTTTGTTTTCCGGTTTTTTTATCCGCATCGATGATCCGTTATCCGTATCCGGTTTTTTGTTGTTGTTTCGGTCCATCCCTGTCACATCCTCCCCAACACTCGTTTTTCTTTCTTTCTCCATCCCCTTCCCTCCCTTGCTGAACTCACTCTTTCTTCGCCACATTGTACTGCTTGTATTTGTACTTCTTCCACGCCGAACACCCGTAGATGATCAGCACCAGCAGCACCAAACACACCACAATGACCAGCAGCGGGGGCAGCCAGGACAGTGAGCCTGTGAATGAATGGGAATGGAGGCAATGGACGACTTGCACTTTGGACTTGTACGCCCTGCACTCAAATAATGCAGAACACACACACACATTTGAGCTCGAGGAAATTAACCGACTTTTGTGTTCGGTATCTACCGTGTTCCCGGGAAAATACGGTATTTTCGGACTATTCATTCCTTTTAATACGTGGTGCTCTCAAGTCGTCCAAAACAGGGCTGGAGTTCTCGTTTTTTGGCAAAATGCGAGAGGCGAGAATCAAAAAACAAAGGGTCCCCCTTTTGTTTTTTTTAGAAATTTTTAAAAATTTAAAATGCGAGATCCAAAGTGCCCTGGTCCAAAGTGCACTGTTGTTGGTGTTACTGACTGGTCACGCGGAGGTGCTGTTCCAGAGTGAGCTCGTAGCTCTGCTTGGGGAAGTCCACCTTTGGTGGGAACTCATTGCGAGCGATGCATCTGAACAAGCGGAACATTGTCATGAAAATATCACGTTGCCCAGAGTTGATAGGAATTAGAGGGGGCCAAAAAGGAAACGCACAAAGCAGGGCATTTTCGAGTACTGCTCGAACTTGTTCGAACTTGTGTCTGCTTCATTGGGGGGGGAACTGTCTTTTCAGTGTTCCTCTCATTACAAACGCTTTTGCCAACCAAAAATAAGCTGAAATAGTTTCGCAATTACTTGTAGATGCCCTCGTCCATTGCGCACACCCTCCGAATGTGCAGGTTGGTCCCCTCCAGCATGTACTTCATCTGCATCCGCCCGTCCTCGCCCTCCACAACAGCACTCATATCTGATGAACATTGGGGCATGAGGAGGAACTTGTGGACCACATTAATCCTATTCTCGCCTTGGGGCATTTTGTACCTAACATGACCCCCAAATTTCGAACAACAGCCCCGGGGTCGAACCGAACCCGAGGCCGACATGACGAACAGTGCCCATCAAAGTCTGAGCCCGGCACCTACTCTAATAGCCCCACTACCCCTTCAGTGTCTCTCTCCAGCTTATCAATATCACCAAATATCCCATCCAATACCGATTACTGTATTTTTAACCCCGGCTGGAATGGAATACGGTATCGAACCCAACCCAAACAACTCACTGAGCGGTGCGCCGTCTTTGGACCAGGACAGGCGGGGCGGTGGGTATCCGCGCACGGGGCACTGGAGCAGCGCGGTGTTGCCCCGGACCACTTTGTTGGACGGGCCAATCCACGCGAATCCGCCCCCATTTCCCCCATTTGCCGCCTCCGTCTCCACCTCCGCCGGGTCCAACCGCAGCGACGCGTTCACCGCCAGCACGGGACGCACTTTTTGGGAAGGGAAAGAGGGAGGGACTTGTCAAATTTGATTATTCTTTTTGGACATTTCTTACTGTAGACGAACAGATTGCCGGTGATCAGCTCGTCGTCGGCGGTGGTGATCTCGCACCGGTACTTGCCAGCCGACGCAATGGATGTTTCGCCAAAGTCCAGGAAGGCACGGTTCCCATCCGAGTTTAGCCTGTAGTGGAAGAACCGGGGGATTGATTGGGAGGGATGTCCAAATAGAGGGAGGGGGGTCTATTAGAGGGAATACGGTAGGCAAGGGGTTTTTGAGGTTATGAATGGCATGGAGTTATCAAACCTGGCCGGATGCGTTTGGGCCGGAGGCGGATGAACATGCACTGAAAGGGGGGAGCAGTATTATGAGTACATTGGAGAACAATCGGGCAAATTGGGCAGATGGGCACTGTAGCACAACATACCGTACCCAAGGTACGGTAGATTGCCCCAAGGTATTCTATTGATTGAACAGACAGAAAAAGAACGAGATTAGTCCATAGTCCATATTTGACCCGGGTCGGACGAGAAAGGACCCCTTTTTAGCAACATCTTCAGCAGAACTATTTAAACGAACACTCTCTCGTCATGTGCCTTGATCCGAGACACAAGGTCCTGTTCGACAATGAGAGTCAGTCTCTTGAATCGAACAACCGTAGTCCATCGGTCAATGATTGAGCTAATCACCGTAAGCTATCGTAACCGCTCCCATCAATGTACCGTAGCCTACCGTACCCTTTCCCATCACCGTACTCAACTCCCCTATCTTGCCCTCAAATTCCTTACCGAATCGTGCACTTTTGATGGGCAGTTGGTCCTGTCCGTTCGCTGTCACTTGGCACCACAGTGGGGCCACATCGGCCGTTTGGGGTGCATTTTCGGTGCTTCGCCCGGCGCGCGCGTCGAACACAACGGCAAGGTTGCCCTGGGCAAAGGGGGACTGTTGCGCATGGGCGGAGGGGATGATGGGGAGGAGGAGGAGGAGAGTGGAGATGAACAGGATGAAGAAGGAGGTGGAGATGGGCAGGCGGAGAAGAAGGCACTTCATCATGTTGGAGCAGTACACTTATTAGTGACGGTGACGAAACAGAAAAGGGACAAATTGGGGTGGTGGTTGGAAGTGGTGAATTGGAGAACAACCAGCAGAAGAAACAAATGGAGATGATGACATATCTGTGGAGGGGAGGGGAGAGGGATGAGCAGTTTGGGACAGTTTGGACAATTTTGGAGATGGAAGTGAATCACCGGGGGGAACAGTGGATGGGTTGGGAGGGAAAGAAAAAAGGGGTTGGGAACGGACATGACGAGCAGAAACTGCTGGGAACGGGGCAAATAATCAGAAATAAATACGAGATTTTCGATAATTCGAGACATTGGTTTCCTGAAAAATCCCGAAAATAGTTCAGACAAACCGATGATTTTCCGAGCCATCTGTGGAAGGATCTCCGAAACTGAATCCGAAAATCCGGCTCCGGAGCCAAAGCTAAACAAATGTGTGATCGGTACAAAGATCGGAGCCACCAAACATTTTAAGATCAGACCAGAAACACTGTGTCTTAAGTCTAAATCCAAAATTGTCGGAAATTTTGGCCAAAGACTGAAATTCCATTTGTCCAACATTACTATTGGACCATTTTGGGTTTGAAAAAATGGTGAGAAGAACAATTTGTGGCGGAAAGACCAAAAAAGAAAAAAAGAGGAAATGGGGTGGGGGAGGGGAGGGGGAGAGGGAGGTGAAATGAAGCGAAGGGATGGAAAAGGGGGGAAAAAGGACGGAGAAATTGAATTGGATGGGAAGGGATGGACGGGGGGAGGGGAAGAGGTGTTGGAACGATTTTGTGTCACTTTTCTGTCCCCAAATTTCCCGTCCAAATTGCATTCCCCCGGGGTGGTGGGACAACACAAATGAAAATTGGCAAAAATGGCCAAGGAATTTTGGGCCAAATTTTTTGGCCTTTTTACAGCAAAATTGGAAGACATTTTGGAGCAGTTTTTGGGGGCCAAATTGCCGGATGAGTGGGGATGGAGTGGTTTACGGGGAGGGGGAAGGAGGAGGAGGAGGAGGTTTCTCTGCTTTCATTTTCATCTGTTTGCGGTGAAAAGGAACTGAAGTGAGAGGGGGAGGAGGAAATGGACTCGAACAGTTGTCCCCCCCCCCCCAACTCCAACGAACACACCGCCCGAGGGAAAACAAAAAAAAACATCAACAGCTGAGGGGGAGGGAATGTTAAAGATGTTCAACTCAATTTTCAGTTTTCGAAAAACGAGATGAATCAGAACATTTGGGAGGAGTTTGAGATCCATGCCGAGACGGGGACTTGGGCGGAGGAGGACAGAAAGGTGAATTGCCTGACAAGGGGAAAGTGATCCTCGTGAAACATTCGTAAAAATTCCATGAGAATAAACCGGGAATTTTGGTCCGATACGAGCTCACAAAAAATGAGCAGAAAATGTTCATGAAAAGTTTAAAAAAAGTTTCCACTGGTCTCAATTTGCCCAAAACCAATTAGTAATATATATCCGAAAGCGATTAAAAAATAGAAAAAAATGCATCATTCATAGAAAAAGTTTGTCTTAAGGAAGCAAAGCAGCACAGCACAGGTGTGGGAGATGGGAGACGAATGGAAGTTGGAAAAATAAAAAAGATATTGGACCCCCTTGCCCCCTCCCCCTTGCCCCCTTGCCACCTTGCCCCTTTTACCCCTGCTGAGTTTATAATTTTCCACTAGCCCTCTGGAGCCGGAGAGGACAAATTGAATAAAATTAGAAAAAAAAGACAGATAGGCAGATAGAATAGAAGAATAGTTGGGTAGGGATAGGGAGGGGAGAGGGGAGAAGGGAGAGGGAAGAGGGGAGACAAACAGACACACAATTTAAAATGGACGCTTCGGTGGTTTTGTACCGAAAATCACCGTCAATACCTTCGCCACCGGCGGAAATGTTGCGTCGACATCGGTTTACACATTGCCACGGGGAAAAACAAAAAAATGGTTAAAATTAAAATTAAAGTCAAAAAGTGCAACAATTTAGGTACCGTATTTCCTCTAATTCTGTCTTCCTCCTAATTGTGTCTCCCCCTAATTCTGCCCCCCCCCCTCCGAGGGGTATTGAAAAATTCTGTCCAGGGGACTAAATTAGAGGAAATACGGTATATGGACTAAACTTTGTTCTTGCAATTTCTGAGATCTTGAAAATTTTGATTTGAGTCCAAAACTCCAAACCCAGTGTCTCATAAATTTGATTTTTGGAACCAAAAATGGTGCCAACTGCAATTTTACGGCAAAGGACGGTTTTTTTCGCCGTTAACCCCGAATTCGGTGTTATGAAATATTTGGTGCACAGAAAATGGTGCAAACGGATTTTTGGAACAGCGAAATCGGTGGGGGAAACGGCACCAAAAACGGTGTCGTAGGAAGTCCGTGACCACTCACGGAAACCGTCACACAAATAATTGCTACCGTGGGTAGTGCCGTTTCGGAGGTCGTAGAATTTTTTAAATTTCGGAGGGTTGGTCCAAAAATTGTGCCGTTCGGGGTGTCGGGTCCGATGACGGCCGACGAAAAAAATGGTCCGTGACCCAAATTATGGCACCGTCCACGGCACTTTTTACCGTAAACGCCCGAACCTTAAGACCCCGGAAAATTATAAGTATGTTTTTGAGATTTTGAGCCTAAGAGCGGTAAAAGTTCAATATTCGAGTGAACTACGTAACTAAGAAGAACAACATTGGGATCTATGTTGAAGTTGAACTGCCCCCAAATTTCGCGCGTCACAAATTCCTGAAAAAAAATGCATTTTATTAAGCAAATTGAGTAAAAAAAATTGCAAAATGCACTACTGCACTTAAACGCATAGCCTGAGGCAATTTGTGGAAGTGGCTGAGGCATTTTTGTGGAAGTTTTGAAGCGAATAGGAGGCAATATGGCAAGTGGAAGTAAAGTTTCCGCTGGGATACTGTAGAAATAATTTGTTGGGGGTAAAAAACGGAACAGCAGAGGTAAGGAAGGGAAGGCAAGGGAAAGGATGGGGAGAGGTGGGGGGAGGGGGAGAGCAGGGGGAGAGGAGGAGAGGGGGAAGAAGGGGAGGGGGAGAGGGGGGAGGGGGAAGGGGAGGGAGAGGAGGGAGGG
>JAQIYK010000831.1:0-11895 GCA_034700465.1 Rotylenchus robustus | reverse complement strand
GTCCATATTTTGAAGATTTTGGTCCATAAATATGGTCCATATTTCGCGATTTTTCGTCCATATTTTTTCAAGCCCTAATGATTATAAAAAACTCAGGAATTAGAAAAATCGGACGCTAATACGCAAAGTTAACAAAGGCCCTAACACTCCTTCACATTTTTTGAAAAAGCTGCTGTGTAACACAAAAAGTACCGTTCCCGGCGTTCCTGGATCGCCTTTCTGTCCTTTGGGGCCAACTGTCCCAATCCATCGATCGATTGCTTTGGCTGATTCCTGGGCCGTAAACATTGTTGTTGTCGTCGTAGGCGGCAGAGTTGTGTACATCGTTGTCGAAGAAGTGGGGAATACTGGTTGCTGGCTGTGCTTTGACTGATCTTCCTCCTCGGACGGATGAGGGCCAAATCCACTTCCAGAACTGCTTCTTTCCGAGTCCTAAAATATATATTGTGGTGTACACATCCCGCCCGTATTATTTTCCCAACTTTCACAAAGACCATACAAAAACCCTCAATATAAAATTGCACAAATTTTTTGTCACTAATGCACCACAACAAAACACCAAAACATTGCAAATTGGATCCTTGCCTGTCCTCCTCCGTTGCTCACCCTGTGGTGAGCAAAATTCCGCCTCCGTGTTTTCCACTAAAACCAATCAGAAATTCTTGAAATTTACGAAAACCAATGTAAGATGTGCATAGAATAATAATTTCTTTTTGGTTTCAATACCCAATTTTCATTGCACTGATTGGCCGCCTCTGCCGGGTCATCGTGCAGCTTCAACTCTTGGATGGCCCCCTTAAGCATAACAATTAAGCTCGTCCAAAAGTGCTCACCCCAAATATTTGCATTGTGGTCGGTGGTGGCCAGCTGGTTGTTTTTTCAACCATTTCGGCGCTCTCTTTCCCCTCTTCCTCCTTCCCTTCAACGGTCCCTTCTCCTTGTTCATATTCCTCCGCGTCAACTTCTTCGAAATGTAACTGTAGAACAGTAACTGACTCCGTCATGTTTTGTTCCCAATGTTTTTCCACCATTTTGGTGGTTGTTGATTGTTTTTGTTGTTTTGGTAGGTACTCTTCCGACCGGATGATGCCAAACAGCTTGTCTTCCATTTCCGCCACTCTCATCCATGGAGTTGTCATATTCTCGCCTTTTTCATCTCCAGCCCCGACCATCTTGTCATTCACGCCTGCGTTCATCTCCTCACCCTCTGCCGGCGATTCCCCACTGCCCTCCTTCTCTCCGGCATCACCATCCAACTCCAATTCCACTTCCAACAATTCGTCCTTCTTCTCAACTTTGTCTTCATCATCGTATTCCTCTTGCCCCTTCACAATGTTCAGTGTTGTTGTCTCCGTTCCCGTGTCAGCTACCACTGTGACCCCTTCCTCCTCCGCTTTCTGCTCATTCTCAATATAATTGGGATCAACTGTCACTTCATGCCATTTCACTGGCGTTGTAGTGCCGTCGATTGTGCCAACAACGAAGTGGGTGAATAAAGCTATGTTCCAAAGGAAGGCACAGAATAAAAGCATTTTAGCATTTGGCATTAATATTACAATGGCCAAACAGCACAATGTGGACGAAAGTTCATTCTTTGGCTATAATAAAAAGCCAGAAATTCAATTTGGACCTGAAATGTGCAAATGGAAGAAAGATGGATGCGGATGCGGAAGATGAATCAGATATGAAAAAGGGATGCAATGTTTGTTGGACTTTGTATGAGTGAAAAGAAGACCAGCACAAATTTTCCATAAGAAAAAGGAAACTTGAAAAATTGGAGTTAGTACAATGTACAAATGCGGAGTTGGAGGGTATGAACAAGCACTATAAGGACAATTCTATTCAACGGGTTAAAAGAATTAGAAATGGGGGAAATAATACGTTGAAACGACGTGTGAAAATACCAAAATGATGCAAAATTATTGAATATATGTCGCTTTAAATCCTTTAAAAAACGAGTTGAGCCAACTCAACCATTGAATTTATTGGAAATGCAGGCAGAAAATTAGTAAGGGTTGACTTCAGTGACCGGTTGGAACAAAATAATGGAGGAACAAGGGACTATAGAAAAACGGAGCGATGGATTGGAATATACAAAAGATGGACGAAAAAAGGAAAACGGAAGGAAAGTTCAAAGAAAAAAGAGGAATCTGACTTGATGAAGCGGAAAAGGAAATAAGGATAGATAGGCGGATAGGCCCGATATCTTGGCAGTAAATTTCGCAGCTGGGATCAGTAAGAAAGATGTAAAGAAAGATGGACTGTTTGGAAAGATGCACAAAATGGGAAAGATGGACAAATCGGGGGATTATAGCGTTGGGAAGGGGACTTGGACTGATAGCATACATAAACAAGGGGGGGTCAACTTTTGGCCGTACGAATGACGAATGAGGGGGAGGGGGGGGGGGTCAGAGCTAATTTTTCGTAACAATGACTAATAAAAACCAATTTTTGTTACGAATGACCAAATGTCCAAAATTTGCCTAAATTTGTTAAAATCTGCAAATTTTTTCGCCTAATTAAGCTTTTGGTATTCAGTGGCGTTGCCAGAAAAAAAATCGGTGAAGCTGAATGCCAAATTCTTTGGCGACCTTTTTTTATTCGCACCGAAAAGTCGATTTTAAGGGTGTATTTTCGGTATTCCACTAAAACGTAGTTTTAAAGAGCAATTTTTGATTTGAAAGCAAAATATTAATAGTTTTGCGGCGCCGATAGGCGCCGCGGCAAAAATTTAACGAATTTTGAGGATATAAAGGAGATCCTGTTGAAATAATGATAGTTTCGCGGCGCCGGTATGCGACGCGGCGATTTTTTTTTACAAAAAATCACTTTTCATTATGAAAATTAATCTCTTTTTTTTTGTTCAAACTTTTGAAAAAAAAACTCATTCGTATTGTTTTTCTAAAAAAATACAGTTGGTCGTTCGTACGAATGACTAGATCCATACATGTACAAGGGGGTTCAAAATTTTAAAAATAAGCCGCCCCTTGTACATGTATGACTCATAGGCGGCGCCAGGATTTTGCCATGGGGGCACTTTTTCCAAAAGTCGATCTTTAGGGGTTTTTTTAAAGAAAATTTTGTACAACATCAATACTATCATTTGCGACAAAAATCAATTGCTAAAGTATAATTTTGCATTCATATCAGCACTGTAATCGATGATAAGTGGGGGTTTGGTGGCACCACCGGGAAAATTTTTGGAAAAATTATAGACTTGACTAACATCTACTCACTAACGACTAACTATGTAAGGGAAATTGACTAACATTTTTCAGATTATGGGGGCCGGTGGTGCCGATAGGCGCCACCGGTGGAAATTTCGAAAAAATTAACAACTTTTCTTAAGGAAAACGCCGGCCATGGGTGGCACTTTCCCGGATTCCCCCCTGCCGCCGCCACTGGTATGACTAGATCATTTTTACGAATGACTAAGTCGTTCGTACGATTGACTTAAAAAAGGTCATTCCCAATTTTTCTTATTTTTTCTCCTTATTTGTAAGGAGAAACAAATAAGAGGGGGGTCAACCCCCCCCCACACTTCGATCGCCGATCGCAGGGGGTCCCCCAGTGTGGCGGTAGGTCGAACGCGATTGAAAATTTTAGAAAATTTGAAAAAATGCTGAAGAATTGAAGGAAAAAGAGGGAAAAATTCATGCGATCGACTTTTTCGACAATTATAAACAAAAAAGTCATTCGCAAGAGGTTTAAAAAGTTGGAGAAATTAATTTTAGGACAATTGTTGACAATATTTTCCTCAAAATTTTGTTGCGATCGACTTCTTTTAACCTTGGAGATTGCCGGAAAAATCGATCGCACAATAAAATAGCAGTAAAAATTGATTATTATTCATTTTAAGCAATTTTTCGGTTTTTTGGTCGATCGCACCCAAAAAGGCCTGCAACAGGGGGGGTCAAACGCCGATCGCGAGGCCGGTGGACAACACCCCCCTGGACAAGTATGGCCTGATCATTCATTCTCTTCTTTCCTGCCCTTTCCCAGGCTGTTCTCTGTCCCCGCCAAATTTGACCTCTTCGGTAGAAGCAGTCACTGGTAAAGCACCGATCAGTGGAGACGACGAAGTTGCAAAGACGGAGACAATGCCGGGAGAGTGGGACAGCGTATTCGGCGGAGGGACGAGGACAGCAAACATGACGAAGGAGGAGGAGAGGAGGGAAGAGGAGGAGGAAGGGGAGGAAAGGACGACGACGAGGAAGATGGAGGTGGACGGGAGGAAGGAGGAGGAGGGGAAGGAGCAAGAACATGGAGTGTCGAAGGTGAACACAACGACGATGGGGACAACGCCGGGGGAGAAAGTGGAGGAGGGTGGTGGTGGCCGGAGGGGGGAAGAGGGGGTGGCGGAGGACGAGGAGGAGGAGGAAGGCGGAGGAGAAGCACAGGGAGAAGCGGGGCCCGAACATGAACACAGCAGCACAGCACACAGCAAAACATCGACGACGCCAACAACAGCAACAACGACGACGACGGTCGGAAGGAACATTGTCGGACAGAACAAAGGTGGGCGGGAAGGGATTCATTTCATACCGCCAATGTTTTGTGCCATTCAGCGACCGGCAGAAGTGTCGCGGAGGGAGTGCGCGTTCGTCTGTTCTCCGTGTTCCTCCCGCTGCTCCTCCCCTCCCTGTGCTGGTTTGCACTTTATCGATGATTGTTTGTTGGTTATGTTTTTGTTTTTCGTTGGGGATATTCCGTCCCCCCTCCAACCCTCACAAATTGTCCCCAAGTCTTTCACGGGTCTTCTTCCCCAATGCCTTCCTTTCTTCAGCTCTTTCGCCCCTCTCCAATTTACTATTGTAATAATCCGCTCATCTTTGTTTCGTGTCTTTCCTCATCTTCCCTCATTATGATGTTAGTATTACTTTTACATCAATCCATTTAAACGGACTTTTACATGGGGCAATCCAATAATGATCATCGTCCAATGAGAAGCATTGATAAGTCAGAAGTGCATGTATGGTGGAGGGCAAAACGGCACAATGGGAAGGAATGTTGAGAGGGAGGTGTGCTGGTACTGCTCGATGTCCTTCAATGCCGTTGCTGGGCGTTTTGCTGGTGTTCCGCTGGCACGGCGCTGGTTGTGGCCTTCTGTTGCTGTCTTTCCCTCCTTTCCAACGATTGGCGCCGCAAGTCTGGCGGAGAGAAAAGATGGATGAAAACATTCTTCTCAATCAACCAACCGAGAATGTCGGTGGGTCGCATCACATTGGTGTAGCGAGCTCCCAGCTCGCTAAGTCGAGCCTCTTGCCGAACGGGCATCCTACCCGCCAAACACATCAGCTGACTTTGGGGCGCTTCCGTTCGCTCGGGTGCCAATGCAGCACGCCGTCTATGTTGGGCACATTCGGCCATTTGGGTGGCCCGTTTTTTGGCCAAGTTGGCTGCCTCCTGGGAGCTGAGATTGGTGTCGAAGATCACTGAATGAGGCGGAGCGGGGAGAGCGGAACGCTGTCTGCGAGCTGTGGTGGCGGAAGAACCTTTAAAAGGGGGGAGGGAGCATGCAATATTCCTTTAGAAAATTCAAAAAGAAGTGATTTGTTGAGATCAAAAGCAAAAATGGACTTTAAAAGCGCCCAATAAAGGCATTCAATAAATGAAACTTATTTGTTTTTATAAAAATAAAAAAGAAACCCCTAAAAAGAAGGGAAAGGTAACCTTTTCTGGTCTCATCAAACACCTCATCGCAGCGCAAAATGAAGTTTTGGTAGCGAAGAGCACATTGTCGGGGAGATCTGAGAGGGAGACAAAGGATGTCGAACTTATTTGAAGAAAGCGATGTCGGACTTATTTGAAAACCTGAAATGGCCAGGTGCCAGGTTGACGAACTGCGCCACAAGTTCCCAGTTGAACTGGATTTCCGCCGGGCGGGTCAAGACATGCTCAGTGCTCAGACAATGCATCTCCGAAATGGACTTAAGTCAACGATTATTCGAACCTTTTAAATCAAAGACTTTGAGAAGTCGCTGGTCATCGGAGGCAGTCCATGGAGCTCCATCGAAGTCGGGCGGTTCCGGTCCCGGATTAGGCATCGGAAGGGCATTGCCTTGGCCCGGACATATCAGCCGATAGACTTGGCGATGTCCGATACGATCAAAGGCCTTCAGCGGAGGCGGCCCCGGATTCCGAATTCTGAAGAAACAATGGAAGGAGGAGAATGGCCACCAGGGAGTGAAAGGCCCCTAAAAATATATTCTTTGAAAAAGACATACAGATAGCGCGGCACCACCGACGAACTCGGACTCTGCACATACTTGCGACTTTTGCGCAGCGTCGACTCAATGGACTCTGTTGTTGGATTGTGTGTCCCATTATTTAATTTAGTAACTCCCCCCCCCCATACTCTGCCAAACACCTCCCCAAGAAGTCCTAGATACCACTATAAAGGATCTATTACACATTACCCGCCGAGTGTAGTAAATTATTACCCACCGTCCAGCGAGCTCATCAGTCCCTTGGAGGTTGAAGATGCAGCTGGAGCAGTGACTCGGTCCATCGTCCCCGTCGAAGTTGTTTGTGGTTGTTGTTGCACTGCGACGACAACGACGTTGCCGGGCAGTGATGGCATCGGTTGGGCGGAGGAGGCCAATGCAACAGCTCCAACGGTGCCGGGAAGAACGGTGGGAATTGTCGGTGCCATTGGGGTGTTTGGGGCGGAGTCGGGTGGCGACAACGACGACAATGTCCCGGCGGCACGCCCCGTTCCGTACTCGGCGCAACTCGCTGCCGCGTGTGCAACAATTGCGTGCGGCGGATGCGCAGAGCCTTCACGCGACTTGCGCTCGATTGAACACAAATCTCTGTTCGGCGTACGCAGCGGCGTGCCGGACGAGGCACGCGGACGGTGTTTGAGCAGCGGGCGGTCGGGGACGAGGGACTTGCGCGGCGAGCGAGTGCCGACGCGCGGAATGGCGTGCAGGGAAGAAGGGGCCGAAAGAGGCGGCAGTCGATGCTCGGGCATCGGTTCGGGATGGTAGAGCAGGGAGCCGTCGATGGGCGAGTACAGGTCGAAGGGGTGCCCCCCGGCATCGGAGTTCGGTGGGGACGGGGGCATCCAAATCTGACGAGCGGAGAGAGGGTGGGTAATAGGAAATAGGAGGAGAGCCGAGAAAGAGAGTAAATGCGAGACAGAGTGGAATGTGAGTAGAGAAAGAGAGGAGGAAGTGAAGAA
This sequence comes from Rotylenchus robustus, assembly GCA_034700465.1. Classification (NCBI taxonomy): domain Eukaryota; kingdom Metazoa; phylum Nematoda; class Chromadorea; order Rhabditida; family Hoplolaimidae; genus Rotylenchus; species Rotylenchus robustus. The sequence goes on along the minus strand of JAQIYK010000831.1, from coordinate 4,709 downwards.
AAACGGACCGGAATGTCGGCGAACGGCACTTCGAACGCGAAGTCGAGCAGGCCGAACTAAATAATGGTGGGTGTTTTCCCATAAAAACATGACTGTTTCTCATCGTTTCGCCCTGCCCCCGTGGTACGCAAATACACGAAACCCAACTCCAAACAAAACCTTGCTCTTTTTGTTTTAAATTGGTCAAAATTTAAATTTGACAGTCATCATGTTCTGACTTCCTCTCTCCCACCCAATTTTTAACTGATACAAAAGGTCCAAAAAGAGCAAGGCTTTGAGACCAAAAATGAACAAATTGCTCCAAGCTACTTTTATCTGCTTTTTCTCATCATCTCTATAAACAAAAAGAGCAAAGTCTTGGGAGTAATGCAATGGGATGAATCAAACATCAACAAAAAAGGGATAAGAATAGTTGTAAAGCCGTATACTGTCCGTGATCTTTTGACTACACCCTTCCTGAACTTCTCCTACCAAACTGCTTTCTTCTGTTTTCGAGCAACTCAGCCACCGGTCCGGCATTTGGTTTCAGCCGGCCAGTGGTGTGCCGAGTGTTATACCGCGGCTCGGAGGATTTCTGGATGGCTGCCCTTTTCACGGGTTCGCACCTTCGCCTCTTCCCCCTCTTCGCCTTTGATACCTCTTGGGAAACTGCGTCGTAGCTGATGAGTTCCGTTGGCTCTTCTCCGTTGGCCTTTCTCCTTTCAAACATCCTTGCTTCTTCCTTCTCTTCGTCTGACAGTGCGTTCGGTTGCTCCTCCAAAAATTCTCGATGTCTCGCCCTGATTTTTGCCTTAACAAATTAAAATAATTTAAAACCAAATTCTGGATGAAAAGAGAAGCAACCTCAGCTTCTTCAAATTCTTTCTCCAGAGCCGGCCTATATTCGTTGGCCAAAAAGTTGACTGCATACCGCTCAACCGGTTTTAACTGTAAAAGTCGGCTTTATGTTTATAGTTCAATTTCGCGATGATTACCATGCTGATCAATTCCATATACTGTTCTGATGGGCTTCCAATCTCTTCCCGATCATAGCTTGTTGACGCACCATTGAGGTTTTCATCAAACTCAGCTGCTTCAGCCTTGGACTCGTCCTTGGCAATTTGTGCAGCAATTGCATCTTGCTTGTCTTCCACACGACTCATTACCTAACATTGGATTTTATATAGTGCTAAAATATCGGTTAAAATGTACCGTTTCGATGTCTTTGACGTTTTCCAGCTGATCTACAACTGGAGCAATAATGTTGCCTACGGTATCCTCGTTGACGAACAAATCTCTCAAGTGGGTTGTATTTTTGAAAAAATCTGGCGTGAATTCCCCTTCATCAATGGCCATCTCGCCAAGGCGCCTCTTTTGCATTGATTTTGTCAAAATGTTCTCCTCTATTGTCTTTTCACTTATAAGCCTGTATATGGTAACATTCCTTGTTTGTCCAATCTGAATAACAAATTGAAAATGATGAACAGTAACAACAAACTGATCATAAATAAATGCGCAAGTAAAACGGAATTTTGAAAACGTACTCTGTGGCACCGATCCTGCGCTTGAGCATCCATTGTCTAAACAAAGATATAATTATTAGGTTGTTCATTTTATGCATCTCTAACCGGGTTCCAATCCGAATCGTAGAAGATCACTGTGTCTGCTCCAGTCAGATTGACTCCAATTCCTCCGGACCGGGTAGAAAGGATAAAGCAAAACACCGACTCGTCAGTGTTGAATCGCTCCATCATGGCTTGTCTCTGGTCAATATGAGTTGCACCGTCAAGTCGAAAATATTTGTAGTTGTGGTAGGAAAGAAATTCTTGCAAAATATCCAACATTTTCGACATTTGTGTGAAGATGAGACAACGATGTTTATTGTCATACAGCTGTTCGAGGAGTCTGGATAGTATTTGCAATTTACCTTAAAGAATAAATTTGTTAATTTAACAAGGCATTATATGACAATTGTGTAATATGTATGATTATTGACATCACGATCACTAATTTTTAGGTTCTCATGTTGGTCTTAGGAAAAGTTCGAAGCCGTAATCGTTGGTGCCATGATGCCTCAGGCATGCTTGTGCACGGAGGTCAAGGGGGGCGTTCGCCGTTCACAGGGGGGATCGAGGGGGGGGGGGTCGAAGAAAAATTAGAAGAAAAAATGAGAAAATTGAAGAACAGGGGAGAAAAAATGAGAAAATTGTGATTGAGACTTTTCTGTCAATTACTTAAACCGTTCGCAAGGAGTCTTTAAAAAAAATTTTCGTGACTATTTTTATATCAAACTTTTTTTGACTTTCAATTTTTGTGCGATTGGTTTAATTTCTTGTTTTTGCGATAGAATTAATTTTTAAAAATTTAGGGAAGGGGGGGGAAACCCTAGGGAGGGGGGTTCAATCGCATTTCGCACGGGCCAGATGCTGACCCCCATTGCACACCTATGATTCCACCTACCTTTCGTGGCATTTGTTGGTGTCTGCGTCGTAGATAACAAAGGGCTTGTCGATAGTTGTGCACTCGGTCATGAATTCGATAGAACCACCTGGATCCGCGGAGATGTCACAAATAGCCATTAATCTATCATCGATCAAATAATTCCATTAAGAATGAAATCCCAACCGATGTGGCAGGGACGGACAACCGGGAGTCTGAACAATAAACCATCTAAATTTTTGTATTGTCAAAGTACCTCTAAGCTTTTGTTGACGGTCGGAGTCAGAAGAAATTTGGCGTCCGGGATAGTGAGCAACCTAATGCATAAGAGGGTTTATACATAAAAAGGAAACTTGAACTTGAGCATATATAAAATACGAAAATACCTTTCTACCAATTCAAAGAAAGAATATGACAGTGCAATGAGATACTAATAAGGACTAAATAAAGAACGAAGGTTGGGTAAAAAGAAAAGGAAAGATAAGACGTTTCAAGAATGAGTTAGACAACCCACCCAACATTTTGTTAATGAATTAAATTCAGTTTTTATTTGCGCCAAATAGTTGCCTTGGAGTGTTGACTCCCCAGAACACACAATTTAATATCACCGTAGCGTATGGTGCAATCTGCGGCAAAAAGGAAATTGAATACATTGTGGTCCGAGCTGACCCTGCAGTCCATACCAATACCAACCTCACTGGCAAATCTTGACACGTATTGCTCTGGACAGGCTTCAAATTCATCCCGATTGTATTGTCCACCTCCCTTCCTGATCATGTGGTCCGCTCGGGAAACCATACAACCATATACTTTGTTCAATTCTGTGTACCAAACCAATTAATGAGTGTGAAGCAAATGACCTCACTTACGCCCTTTCTTAGCCACTTGGGGCAGTGTGGATGGGTCAATAAATTCGTGGGGCAAATGGCGAAATAGCTCCGCTGCACCTTGGGAGACATTCCCGGTGCCGGTAAACACTGAAGTGATAATTCAAAATAGAAAAGTGACGAATTAGATAGATTATATTATATGATTGAACCAAATATAAGAGGTCCAATGGAGCGGGGCATTCGATTCAGCGCGATCTCGTAGCCACAATCACGAACCGCATTGATGGCCATATGGCTAAAATGTAATACCTTGTGTCAAAGGGATATATTTCATCTCCTCGTTCGTATAATATATGATATATGGAGTATACCTGTCACTGTAGTTATGCGCTAGTGCAATGTGAATAAATGGTGTGTGGTGACCAAGTGCGAGCAAGCGTAGTCCCAACCCATGCAAAACATCGATAAACCCCGTGTAACCAGCCCACTTCCCGAACATCACAATGCGCGTGCCTTCTTCATCAGTTATCTTTTCAAAGTCGATCAGTCTGATCTTCTAAACAAAGCCTTTTATTGATTGTGACCATAAATTATTCAATTAGATTTTGAACTTTCAATTGATTCTAATTGAATAATAAGCAAATGTGCGACAAACCCTGTGAAGAATGGTGTCAAGCCTAAAAAACAAATAATTAAAGAATAAAAATAATTGCATGTTGAAGATATTTTTCAATTTAATAATTTATTATAAATAAATGATTATTCTATTCACATTTCCATGTTGTCTGGCTGTGCTTTGATAGTGTGGGAGAAAAAAGCATATGTCTTGTTTGGAATCAGTTCCTCCGCGGGCACCTGCTTCACGGACATGATCAACTGGGCTTGTGATAGGTCATCCTGGACAATGGCGCTGAAAAAGTAATGGGTGGACTAGTTATCGCAAAAAATGGAACCCGGCTCCGATGTAGTCTTGGATGGGGAATGCGCGACCTGAAATGACGTATCAACTCTGATTAAATCAGCAGATATTAATAGTACAAGCTACAAGTACATACGATTCGAGGGCTGAATGAGCACTCGGGCACCTTTCCGCGTCAGCGTCTTTACGTGATTAGGTGAAAGGGGCGCTCGTCTCTGAAAGGGGAAAGAATAACGTCTTAAAAAAGAGTTTGATATCTCTTTTTAGAGTTTTATTTTCAAATAAAAATCCAGTATTTTCTGTTTGCACAAAAAATGGAAAATTCTAATTTCTGATTAAGTTATTACATTTTTTAATTATAAATATTAAATTTCAGCTCCAGCTTCGAGCTCTGACTTTTTCAAATTTTGGCTCCGGGCTTCGGCCTTTTCAAATTTCAGCTTCGGCTCCGGCTCCGGCAGCTCTGGAAAATGCGATTTTTAGGGGTCATTTTTCTCAAAAATTCCATTTTTGGGGTTGTATTTTTAAGTTTTTCAGATAAA